>MJUU01033314.1:48189-75563 GCA_002080025.1 Modiolus philippinarum | reverse complement strand
ATTGGACAAAATTAGTATTTCAAACAATTTATTTATAAATATTTATAATTCAATTGTCAAATATTCGTTATTTATCAATTAATATTTATAAAAGGAAAAAATAATTATTATTATTAAACTGAATTGCAAATATCAATAAATGAACTATTAATATTAAAAAATGAATTAGTAATATAACTAAGTATAAATAAATGAATCAATAATTTTAATAAATGAACTGTTAATATTTGTAAGTGATTTGCATACATTAATAAATGAAGTATAAATATTTATAAATGAATTTTAAATATTAGAAATAAGCAGAAAATCTAAATATGAAAAACAAATCCGTAAATATTCATAATTGATTTCTTTATATTTATAAATAAATTATCGATATTGATAAATTAATGTCAATATTATTCATATTAACAGAGAAATATTTATAATAATTGTGAATATTTATAAATTTAATCAATAATTAATTATAAATATTTCTAATTTATTTTTAATATTTTTATTGAATCATGAATATTAATAATTGATTTACTAATGCTTATAATTACTTGCAAATTTTTGCTATTCATTTTATTGATATTTATAATTCAATTTTAATCATTTATACAGAGAACAATTATAAATGATTAAAATTTGATTGATTAAAATTTATTATTCTTACTTATTTCCAAATATTTATTTTCATTTATAGATATGTATTATTCATTTATAAATATTAACAAATTATTAAAACATTTTATAATTAATTTAGTAATATTAATAATGGATTTATTTATATGTACAATTCAATTATAATTATAAATAATGATTTTCCAATTATTTTTATTGATAAATAAAATGTTTATATAAACAATTGAATTCTTACTATTAGCAATTAAATGAAAAATATTTGAAAATGAATTGTAAATATTGATAATTTATTATAAATAATTGTCATTATTAATAAATCAATTATTTTTGTCCACTTTTACATGATTTATTAATATAAATAATTGATTAATTAATATTTTTTATCTTTTATGTGTAATACATTTATAAATATTAATTAATTAATTATAAACATTTACGATGGTTTTTTTTAAATTCAAAATTTCTGTTTATTTCTTATATTAAAAATTCATTTATGTATATTTAAATTTCATTTATCAATATTCTTATACTTGTGCTATTGTACTTATTCTTGTACTTCATTTATTAATATTGGTAAATCATTTACAAATACTTCTAATTCATTTATTGATATTAATAATTTATTTTTATTGATATTAAAAATTCGATGTCATAATAATTATTCTTTTTTAATTTACAAATAATAGGTAATGAATTATGAATATTGACAATTAAATTATATATATTTGTAAATGAATTGTTTTTTATATTTTCTATATTACTGAATCACGAATATACACACGAAGACAATTTGAATATCAAAATATCAAAAATTATGTAACATTTCACAAATATTGAATTATGCGCTGCATCATCGCTTAGACGTATATTCTTGCTCCCCGAAAAGAAGAAAAACTTTGTTAAAGGATAATCTATATACTTCTTAGACTTATGCAAGCATGATCTATATCACAGAAACACTTTTGAATGTTGTAAATTTGTCAAGTTAAATTGGTTTCGGTCTTGGTTTCGGTTTCGGTATCGGCTTATGGTGAAAATGTTTATTTAGCTGTCATTCTATTGTAACAGTTGCAAAAATTGCATACCTGCGAAATATAATATAAATATGACTTTATCCAGGGAAGGATAAGGATTCGCAAATATTTCGGTTTCAGTTTCGCGGAAAATTATTATTAAAAATAAGAAATTTTGCGATTCGCGTAAATATTATTTATACGGTATAACCATGACAACAAATATCTCAGCTCATACTTACAGATATAGCAAATTCACAAATTCATCAAATGTCCCAGCTTCTATGTGTGTTATGTTGTTATGATGAAGAAGTCTATGTCATAGAAACAAGCATATTTACAATGTATTTCTGTGACTTCATATTTTTTCCTTACTTTTGGCTTCACATATAGATCTTTTTGGTTGTTTGTGCTCTAACAGATTTTGCATTTTTTCATGTTCTTCTCAATATTCTGTTTGAATTGCACTGAAGAGACATTACTTGTCGAAAGGGCCATATGCAGAAACAAAATTTACAGTTGCCTCGGTATTTTTGTTTATTTATATACTTATTACTGCGGTGAATATTTCTTTTTTTTTATTGTCTACGATCTTCCAATAGCAATTTCTGTTAAGTTGCTACCGGACACTTGCTATGGTAGAGGACATATGATGGGCCATAAAACCGGTTTAACCCAACATGTCAGGACAATAAGAGTTTTATCTGCCAAAGTCATTAACTTATTAAATTTAGATATGTTTTTTTTTTTATTAATTGAGTGTGGTATACATAAAGAGATTATAAGTATCTTTTTTATTTTAAAGATCTGCCCTTAAATAAGAGAAAAAAACATGCGTTGAATGGTGAAATGAATTTGTACTGTGTTATGTGTTTTTCATTCATTGTCACAATAGAGTAAAAATACAAAAATGTACAACTCATTGATAAATATAATATATATTGAATAATGTAGTATTCTTTCCCTTTGTTGCAAGTGTCGTAACCTCACGGCAGCGACTATACATTGTAGGCTCAAGAATACGTCATCCTATTAAAATAAAGTGTATTTTTACATGACCCTTATCTAGAAGTATTTGTAAAGATGTTAGTTATATATTTTATGCACTTACAAAGAATAAATGTTGTCAGCAAAATTGAACTCGGGAACGTTTGTCAGTGCCTGGTAAGAGCAGTTTAATTCTCTTGATCCGAAATTCCAAACAACTGAACAGCGTTTTTCAACATCACTATCTACAGGAAACAATCCATAAAATATCGGCAAAGCAACTAGGAAACAAATTCCCGCCATTTTACATAATGGCAATCTCACCATATTTATGCTGCAACAGATTTGATTTTTCACTAATGACATCAATACCGCTAACAATGCGAAGGAAAAAAACAATATAACAGTTATGATTATTTGTACTTTCTACATAATCTTGCTTTGTTTTAGGCAGTATGAGCTTCATTTTTCATAAGCATTCGATATCCACGGATTTTATCCATTCAAATAGGGTTAAATATTTTTTTTACATGGATCCTATTTTCTTGGTCATAGGTCACTTTAAAATGCATAAAATAGACAAAATTTTATCAATTTCAAATTGTTTTTTCATATATTTTAAGTCATGTAAGCAGCTAATGAAAAATTAAGGAACACTGTAGAGAGAAGCGTTTCCCACCATAATTTTGACGTCTTATACATCAAATATTCTTCCATGGATCTTCAAAAGCTTTTGAAAATCTTTTTCTATTAGCATAGCTTCACAAAGCAAAAGGCAAGGGTTTTCATACTTATTATAAATTTTTCTCACACTCGTACTCCCTTAAACTTGACCAAAATTCTGGTCGCTACATTTGTGAGTTCAACTTGTTTGTATTTACAGTCAACAAAACTTTTATTGGTAAAATAGTTGTCATTAATATATTTGTAACTAGGGCAATGAAACGACAGTGCGCACTGAACTTCCTATTTGACATATAAACATTTGTTAAAGTAACCGTCGGTCCAAAACAACAATCCAAGGACAATGGCAACATCGGAAAAAACACAGAATCAAAGACATAACATGAGTACGACACAGAGGAGAAAATTGTAGACACATACACATATCAAGATGAACAACATGGACCCAATAATAATCATTCGTGAGATCAGGCACACCGGTAGAGTAAGCATATCCTGCTTCTTATTAGACTTCTGCCGTGTTGAACATGTCCAATCCGGTGGTCAAGTCAAATACGGTAGAGGAAATAATAATTAAACCTTTAAAGGAAAGACCTTGTCATCTTGGAAACTGATATCCAAGAGCGGTCTAGAAGATCGTAATGTTGACCGTAAAACTTCTGCAGTGATGGCTTCAAACAACATCCTGTGTTTAAGTAGCCTATTTGTGAACAACCTTTCTCTATCAAGAAAGTCACTGTAATGACCACAAGCCCTTGAGTAGAGTATCAGCTTGGAGATATAAACTCAATATGCCAGCGCTGTTGGAATGTTGCAACAAAGAAAAGAGAAGTTGACTATTAATATTCTGCTGGATAATATAGACTCACACCGATATTAACGGTATGAAAAAACTATATCATAGTGTTTTAGGTAGGTACATTGGCAAATGAATACCGGAGCAAGAACGAGGAATTGGGGAATTCTAAAATCATAAAATAATCCAAAATCACGGCAATTCACAATCAACACGAATTGAGACAGTATGACAAAGACAAAACAAATAAACAAAAATGAACAAGAACGCCAAACAACTAAAGCACTAGCAGTGTGAACCCCTATAAAAACTGAGGTATCATCAGGTGCTCTGGAAGGGTAAGCATGATCTGCTCCACGCGTGGCACCCGTCACACTGCCAGTGAAAAGTCCGGTTTTGTCACAGTCGGTGTTAGTCAGTCCAGTAACAAAGTCTGGATCTACCCAAAGATATCTGTTCTCATTTGTGAAATAAAAACATTGTAACGTTCAGTCAAATCGTGGTCACGACCGTAAAACATCTGTAGTGACAATAATGAATTGCAACAGTGACTGAACATACCCTTGATGTATAAGTTTTTGAGACAGTAATTTCGCTCTGTTGACAAAATCGCTGTACAAACTACAGGCACGGCAATAGTGAATGAGTTGTGAAATGTAGACGCCATATGCCAGAGATGTGGGAATATTACTGCTCAAAAACGGGAAGTTCACTATTGGAAAGTCGAAATCATCACGCTTGTCGTAAAGTTTTGTTTTCAGACGTCCAGAGTAGTCAGTGTAGAGGTATAGGTCCAGGTATGATGCTGATGATGGTTTATCAGTGGTCCCTTTAATTTCGAGTTTATTTGGGTATATAAGATGAAGGTTATCTTTAAATTGAGGATTGTTATCTCTAATATATAAAAAAAAATGTTTAGCGTTGCAAAATATCCCCGTCGTGGACCTCAGAATTTAACACAGAGATGCATGGTACATATTTCGTCGTTATTGGAGATCGACAAGTTTTGGAGAAAAATATATTTTATTTTATTAATATGCAGTTTTCTTCAAATTATCACGCTTTTATTTTGCATATTTAGGGATTTTTGCGATTGATATTAAAAGAAATGTCGACGAAATAGTTTGCCATTTTCTCACAATCCCTCTATATGTCACGTGGTCAGCATTTTTAACACTTTTGCTTGACCTACATTCCAAGGCGTGTATTTACTTCTTCAGTGTCAGAAAATGCACATTATGAGGATCATAAATAAGGTAGGGCATATTTACTTTGTGCGTGTGAATGCATGTTTCCACATATAATACGACTTGACTTTGACACTTTACTGTCCCTGATAAACATGATAAATGCGTTTGAACGGTTTCGATAGGTAGCCTATTTTTTGGTTCACACATGGAAAATGGATTCGTAGCTTCTGTTGTTATTTCAATAATACGGAAGCGCGATCCAAGTCTATTCGCTATTTGCATGATTTATCGGTCGTCTCTATATTTTCGTTCCATTGTTCTAATAATTTCAGGCCTACCGTAAAAAGTATCTCGTGATTCACGAACCATGATTTTTAGGGGAGGACTGACCACCTTGGTTGAAAAAATAGTCTAGCCCTCACTCTTTCCAATAGCAAAAACTGGCTCAACAAAATAAAAAAAAATTGGGGAAAAAGACAATCCGGCTCTTAAAGCGGGCACATAAAAATTTCCTGTGTCTCGGATGAAACATCCAGCCCCCTTCCCTGAATATCAAATGTCCTGGGACTAATACTCTGATACTCTACTTTGTGTTTTCTCACTTATTACACAGTTGCATCCCATCAATCAATCCGTAATAAGCAATAGGCGTGTTCTAGGACAACTCTCTGTGGTCAAAATAGTTAACTTAAGCCATGTAAGCAGGAAGTTGTATCAAAAAAAGTCTGATCGATTCATCTTTGTTTAATTGACTGGCGAACAGTGAAGTGATAGCTTATTCGACTAGTGCATGATTCCATTTGAAATGCCCGGTAGATCGAGTCATGGCAACAGCATATTGCCAACTCTTTCATTTCCAGGGTCAGTTCATGGCCAGGATTTCAGAAGGGGGCTTAAATAACAAAATACCGAAGTGACTGTAAATTAGTTTCTGCATATGCGCATTTCGACAACTTATGTCTCTTCAGTGCAGATAAAATCAAGACATTTGGAAATCCATAGGGCACGGACCATTTGATTTTCAAAGGGGGGGGGTTACCTGAGTCGTGAAATTTTTTTCACCCGCTTCGCGGGCCAGATTATTTTTCAATGAAAAAAAACATCATCTATATAACGTGCACTGAAACTAAAGAATTTGGCTAGCTTATTTTCTTTTTTCTTTTGTAGCCCTTGTATGAACCTGGCTTCATACGAATAAAGAAAACAATTTTGCTAAAAGTTTCGCACAATTAGTCTCCATAGGTATCCCTATTGTCTGCTGGAACACTTCTCCTCCAAATTCAACAAATATGTTATCAATCAAGAATCCCAGCATTGCGATGATATCCTTCTCTGCATACTTTTTGTGTGAATCAGTGTGATGTTTAAACAAATTGGTAATATGAACTAAAAAAAATGTCGTGGGTATTAAAAAAATGTATTTCTGTGTTTTATTTCTTGTGATATAGAAATTGTGACGGGTAAGAATAATCCCTATTTCGATGCTCTGTATCGGTAATATTGACAAAAAACAAATGTTTATTGGATAAAAAGTATACATTGTAATATTTTTGGTAATATATACCAAATCAAATGTACCAGATTTTATAATTATTGATTGCAATGAATGAAAAATCCCTTTCCCTGTGTTCTAAATGAGTAATATGGACCAAAACAAATGCGCATGGTATAAAAGATCTTAATTTCTATGTTTTCAAGATATAGTGCATTGACTTTAATCAACCATCCTACCACGCGGCTAATTATTGTTTTTTATTAACGAGAAACATTACTTGGATTGATTCTGGCCTGTCTTAGAATACTGAACTGGTGCAGTTTGAAATAAAGGACCTAAAGGGACACAACCTGATTTTTTTAATAATCATTTTCTGTCATTCGAGTGACTCTTTTGAAATAGATAATTAAATCAATGCATTATTTCCTTTCAAAACAGTTATCATCAATGACTTTGTAACAGTCTCTAACACGTTGGTTATGGTATGGTATAGGCAGCATAAACTAATAATGACTTCAACATAACGACCCCATTTTGTAATGCACCACAATCATGAATTCTATTTTCTCTATAGAAAAAAACAACATATATATATTTTTTTGGTTAAAATTGTTTAAAGTATTATAGTTTCTGTACATTTTAGGAAAATTAGGATAGAATTGTGTCTTCAAGAACAATAGGGTAAAAGATACCCTTATTAATCTAATCTGCTTTCTCATAATTTAGAGTCAAGTTTTCGAAAGACCCCCACCTTAAAATTACGAACTTCCTTTTACATGGACCATAAGGTCTTAGTACAAATCAATATCAACCCATTGCGCTTACGCCTTCTGGTTTATAACTGCTATTTGTTACAATATATACCCCACTCAGATCACTAGATACTGCTTCTCAAACCTTACTTCGTTGTAAGGCTGGGCCTTGCTTTAAAAAAATGACATTTGTCATTGCAATCATCACAATTTCATGATAGTTATCGTCGATTCAGTAAGTTTTGGCAATCCCCACATTCTACAATGAAAGCGCAGCATACTCACTAGTAGGATTATAATCACTGTCTATCAACATAGCATAACAGGTGCAATAAAAGAAATGATCGATCAAAACATAAACCCAAGTCCGTAAAACAGGAATAGAAATTAGTGTCCCTAGCTAGAATTGAGCATATAATTTTACATATATAATTTGTCGCCCGTAGGACGTTCAAAACCTGATTGTCGGTACAATGAACAAACTAGGTATATGTAACATATTAAAAAGGGCCCTATGGAAATAATCAGCAGTCATTTGTGAAATTGCAAGTACATAAGATTAAGCAAGTGATGGTAACGGAGTTAAAAATTTCCAAGAGATTGTCTTCAGTTAAGGTAATTTGTTTCTGGTTTGTCAAAACAACAGAATTCTTTATTAAAACCCATGAGCCTTAGCACAGAATCTAGAACAATCTATCAACTGCGATATGTATATTCCATAAGGTGGAGAAAAATCTATCAACTGCGATATGTATTTTCCATAAGATTGAGAAAAATGATCAAAAGTCTTACCAACAAAAGACTTTTTTCTTGATAATGTTTTATTTCATTTATCGTTACTTTTAAGCTCCCTAATAATTAAAGTGGTCAATGAATCTTGTAATATCTAAATTGTTGTAATCTTTTTGAAAAGCAAGCAGTATATCCCTCATTCAAAGCTTTGTCGTCAGCTGATTTGGGCTTTCCATTAAGATCATATTTGGTTATTTATTCTCTATCAGTTTTTACACATGCATCTTTGAGTTTAGGTCTTCTTATTCTGTAGATTTAACATGTATCTGCATTGAGGAGACATAGGATGTCGAAATGACCATATGCAGAAATTAAATTAACTATAACTTCGGTATTTTTTATTTGTTATCAGGGAAAAACTCTGCAACTAAAAATAGTAATAGAATTACTTCGTTTGAATGAAAAAATGTCCTAAAAGAAACAAAACAAGAAAGAAATAGAATAATCTTGTAGCATTGTTCATCTTTTTAATCATATATCGTGATTGGGGTGAATATCAGTTAGCAAATGCCAATTTAAACCATATGTTTTACTTCAGTGTAGCCATTGAAGAAAATTTAGCAGCACAAATAAAGAAAAAAATCCTGGGGGCGAAACAATGACAAACAAATAAAGTAAAGTATTCGGCTATGCGCAACATGCTCAAATCGAATATGTTTCAGTTCATCAACAATATCAAACTTGAGACATTACAATACAATATCTCAATATTGGATTTAAACCAATGCCTAAAATTTCTCGATATTGCATTTAAACCTATGCCAGCAGCCTATTGGGCTGAGTGAGCTTATAATGCTGTACTAGACGTACAATCCAGCAGACAATAAACATTAAAATGCTAAAAGTTGTACAACTGATTTTATCATCACTCCATTAACAATGACGGGGTATGGAGTAAATGCAAATGAGACAAAGTCTCTACAAATACATGGAAAAACTTAGCAATGGAACGACGCTTTTATTGTATCTTTTCATCTTGAAGTGACCATGAGGCCTTCAACAATGAGATTTATTCATACCTCATGGTAAGTTCAAGACGGCCCTAGCACCGGTTTGAGCGGAATTCATTGCTAGCAGTCGAGCAATGCTACATTCAAGTTTTTTAGAATCATGGATTCGGAATCGTCAAAAAAGAAAAAAAAATCAATTTGCAAAATGTTCTTACAACTGCTATCATCCGTTGCCCGACAAAAAAAAACTAAAAGAAGACGAACACAATATTTCAACAACCACAGGGCACTCATCGAGTCAATAGTAAGAAAACTTGTCATAATAAAACCATGATATGTGCGCACAATAATCAGGTGGCCAGAATACAAATTTTAAAATAAAATACAAAAATGTAAAAGTATGATAGTGCATCCATATTAGAAATTCTTTCAAGAACAAGTACACCAAACTGAAATGAATATAGAACATACATCTTTCCATGCCTCTTTAATGTAAATTAAAAAATAAAATTTAAAGAGACCAGTGTACTGACAGCTATCAAATTATAACGTAAAGGGCATAGAATAATGGCCAAATTATATTCAAACAGATTATACCTTTCCCATTTTGTATCAAGACTATGAAATACTAATGCAAAAAGGCTATTTCTGTTACAAAAAAAATTAGGGATAGTTGGAAAGTAATGAACCAGTTAATATATTAATAACTATGATGATGATGTTGAAAAGAATGATAAAGTTGGTCCTGTTCTTTATCCAATTATGCAAAAGCCAAGATGCAATTGGAGTTCTAACTTGATGACTTAGTCACTGGGTGATACTATGATAAAGGGATGGACCCTAAGTTCATAACAAAATTAAATCGAACTTTTTTTTCCCAAACTAGGCTGTGTTTGAAAATACAGTGTAATTTTATATTGTTTTTGCTTTATTTTCACGTTCGTTTTTAAAAAATGTACCTTTTGGTACATAGTTATGAATTTTGAAACAATCTCTTTATTACAACTACTCACAATCGTGCATTTTCCTTTTTTCCCGGAAGACCCTTTTCCAAATAGGTTTTACAAAACACATCAAATGATATGCTTGATTTGAAAACTTTAATAAACAATCGTATATTTTGTCATTGGGAAAACACTTCAGTGCATGAACATGATATTTGAGAAAAAAGGGGGGTATTTATATAAAGTGATTTTAATTGATTACAACCAGCATATTCGTGATAATTCTTTTATAGTCGAAGATGGTTATTTTAAAAGAAAACAACGAATTGATTAAGTTTTTATATAAAGCAAGTAATTTCAATGAAAATATGATTTTTTGGAAAATGTTCAAGTTGTGACCCTTTATCCCGTTAATCTCAATACTGCACCACTTCTGTATTCTTAGACTAAATCAATGCGGATTATCATTTCCTTTATACTAAAGCAAAGTTTATTATTTCCCTTGCTGGTCTCTGCACTAATATTTTTGACTCAAACAAATATATTGGTAATATGGACTGAAACACGAAGTCTTGTAACTCGTATAATTTTTTTTTTTAATAATTACTTTTCCATGTTTTATTTTGGTAAACTGTACTTAAACAATTGTCCCAGGCATGAAAAGTCTGCCTTTGTTTTCTTTTGCGTATGAGGACTATAAACAAGGAAAATATCTATAATTCTGTTTGAAAGTATTGGCTTAAACAAATCTGCCGGGTATGGATAACTTCTATTTTCATGTACTTAATCAAAACACGTTGCCCAAGTTGTCCCTTCCACCATTATTTCTTTCTTGTTTTACCTACATTTTTTAATGGATTAACTTGTTCTCGCTGATATAGCTGAAATATTGCTCACTGCTCCTTAAACTATAATGAATCAATTACTCCATCTACTTTTAGCAACTAGTATATTTGCAAAGTACAAGTAGTTCTTTAAAAGGTTTTGTTTTTATTGTAACTATTTTATGCAATTGTTTATTTTAGTCAAATATTTATGACAATGTTTTTTTTATTTATTACAATGTTTATTTTATTTATGAGAATGTTTTCTTTTTTATGACAGTGTTTAATTGCAATACACATTGCACTCTTACATTATAGCAGTGATTGTCAATAACGGCGCTAAATTGTTCATTTTGTTTGCCGTTTGTATTGTTCTCTTATGACGCTACGTTATGACCGCAACTTGCATGGGCGTCTTACAACAATTTTAGGATTCGCACGCAAATTCACAGAAGATTATAGTTGGTAAGATTTCCTTTATTTATCTTCGTCGATAATATTTATTGTTCAAGTAAAGGTAGATTTACGTGTTTAGTTAATATTTAAGTACATTGAACGATATTTATTGTTTTAATTTGTTGAATAGAAACGTTCATAAAGTTATTGCGATTCATACATTCATGTGCGCAGTCATTTATATTGTGACGAACTTGTGAAGTTATAAATACGATCTATGTTGTATTTGATTTATGCTTATGATATGTTGTATTTAATTTATGCTAATAATATGTGTTATTTATTTTATGTTTATGAAATCTATGTATCTCTTTGTAGAGAATCGAACTTCGGACCTATGAATTTATGAACCAAAGATGAAAGGAATAAAAATACCACTTGTTCGCATACTCAGTTTTCTTATGCCCGTGTGAATCCTACAATATTGATTAAATTGTATCCATGTTCTGTTTTGGTCATATGTATAACAACAAATGTGCCGGGTAGGAACGAACTTAATTTGGATGTTGGGCAATTAAGACTTTTTAAATGCATTGGGTATGCAAAAATCTACATTTTTATGTTATATGTGCATGGGCATTTATCAAATGATCAAGGTATGAAAAATGTCTACCTTCATGTTAGTTAATATGGATCTGAGGAAATTGAACCAAGTTTTAGAAAGTCTAATTTTTCCACTTTCTATTTGGGTATTTGGTTAATATGGACAAACAAATAATATACTATATATATCGGATGAAACTATAAATTCAGTCAAACCTGTCTGAATAAAGTTACTCCTGTCTTATGTGAAAGACTTTTTCTATACCACTTTATTGATTTTCATGCTAGTTTTATCTGTATTTAGTGACCATCTGTCTCATGTGACACCTTTTTTATGTCACTAATAACTAAATACCGAAGTTACTGTGAAATTTGATTCTGCATCTGCGCATATCGACAACTTATGTCTCTTCAGTGCAGATAAAATCTAAATGTTTGGAAGACCATAGAGTCAAAGATGTTTATAGACTGATAGAGAGCAAATTACCAAATATGATCTAAATAGAAAGTCAAAATCAGCTAAGGACAGAGCTTTGCATGAGGGAGATACTCCTTAGGTTCAACAAATTTACAAAAATTAGATATTGTAAGGTTCCAAATGGAATCGGCTTTCAGGTCAGCACCGAAGTACCGACTACTGGGCTGGTGAATACCCTCGGGAACTTACAGTCAACCAGAACAGGCATAGACCCAGTGGTAACAAATAACTAAATACCGAAGTTACTGTGAATTTTGATTCTGCATATGCGCATTTCGACAACTTATGTCTCTTCAGTGCAGATAAAATCTAAATGTTTGGAAAACCATAAAGTCAAAGATGTTTAAAAACTGAAAGAGAACAAATTACCAAATATGATCTAAAAAGAAAGCCAAAATCAGCTAAGGACAGAGCTTTGCATGAGGGAGATACTCCTTAGTTTCATCAAATTTACAAAAAATAGATATTGTAAGATTCCAAGTAGGATCGACCTTCGGGTCAGCACAAAAGTACTGACTACTGGGCTGGTGAATACATTCGGGGACCATCAGTCCACCAGCAGAGGCATCGATTCAGTGGTAACAAATAACTAAATACCGAAGTTACAGTGAAAAGACGGCTTTGAATGTTTTTATGTTCTTTTTTTAATACAAATTGCGATTTCAGTTCTCGTTTCCCATTGGCTATAATTAACATTTAAATCTTTGATTACAACTCAAAATGTTAATTACTTAATTCCAACTTAACCTTCCTCATTGACTAAAAGGATAATTTTCGTTTTCGATTAACACCAAAACTTGCAAATCGGAAACAATAGTTTTCATATGCAATACCAAGTACCTAATATTTTTTACGATATCGCATTCCATAAGATAAATACATTTTACTCTACATATTAACGGCTAATCTATATAATTTGAGTGTTTGTGACGACTTAAGGAAAAACTGTAAACCATCAAAGTAATAGTTAGAATTAAAGAACATTCGTAGTAATTTAATCTAACTCTTGGATAGCAACAATTTATGACAATAACCAATCAGTAACCTAACAGACCTTTAAAAACATATGCCTCACTTACCGTGTGACGGGTGCTGTATACAGAACAGGAGCACTTGATGTCGCTCTGTTTTTTTTAGATATTTTACGAAAGGATATGGAGTAAATGAACATGAGACCATAACACATATGTTAACTCCAACTGCAATAATTTAAATGAGCTGTATGGCATCAGCAGCACTAGAACCCAAACAAAGGAAATCCATAATTTTCATAAATTAGAGTTCACATTGCTAGTGCTTTAGTTTTTTGAGTTGTATATGTAGTGTTCGTGTGTTTTGTGGGCATGTAGTGTCTTTGGTCTTCCGTCTTTCGGTGTTCTTGTTTTTGCCTTGTCTCTGGACTTTTATTTATGTAATCTTGTGCTTTGTTCCTCCGGTATTCTACTGCCGTTGTTTTATGTAGAGTTACGATATATTTTTTACAATCATAGAATTAACAAATAAAATAAACGGTTTGAATTATATAAAATATATATTACCTAAGTTGTCAAGACGAAATCTCCCTAACATATCGAAGTAAATCAGACGCTTCATTGATGTAGACTTCTGACGAATAGATTGTATTAATAATGTATATATTTTTTTCTAACTTCTCCAGTAAATTTACGGAACAAAGGTAAACCTAACTTAAGCAAGTTGTATGGATTGTTAACCTATATAATTTTCCAATAAAGATAAGTTTGAGATGCCTCTATAATTCCAATCAATTTTCATTCTCACAGGAAATAATTCAAAAATTGTAGTACATTAAATTAGTAATATGACAAAGGTACATAGTAAATGTAGTACATTAAATTAGTAATATGACAAAGGTACATAGTAAATAACTGATTGTCTACCTCATTGTATATTTTCAGTGTAATACAATAGGTTTGCTATTACAAGAAAATAAAATTATTAACAAATCATATAAAAATTCAAAGGATATGTAGTAAATGCACATAGGACAAAGTCTATGCAAACACATGGTAAAATCAAGCAATGGAATAACGCTTTTACTGTTGTCCTTCATCTTCATGTCACTTTGAGGCGTATAACATTTAGCTTTGCTCATACCTCATTAGTTACTTCAAGACGCTCTGTATCACCGGTTTGAGTGGAATTCATTGCTAGATGTTTAGTACTGCTACACCCGTGTTCTGTATACCAATGGACGTGAGATATTCAAAAGACATAAAATTTATTTGTAAAGTGTTCTTACAACCCCTTTCATCCGTTGGCCGACTAAAGGTCTCTTTGACGACAATCAAAACATCTAAACAACCGCACTGCACCAACTGAGTTAACTTGGAATAACAAAACAGTGAGATTGTAAGGAAAACATTTTTAAATTACAAAACTATAACGCAAAATATGAAATTATGAAAGTCTCTGCGTATTGTCTCAAGAACTATAACCAACACGGTGCATTTAATTTTGATCATCTTATGCAAGAACATTCCATACTTGGAAAGTCACTGAAGATGTCGGAAAAGCTCTTTATTGAGAACATGAATGCACTGAGAAAATTCATTCAAAGTCTCAAATCCGAACTTTTATAACATTCTGCAGGAACTATAATTTTTGCAACTCTTGAAAAGTGTACTTTCGACACAATTTTAGAAAAATCAAATGCATCTTTAGCAGAAACTCTTAATGCTATCCGTATCATCATCTTATGCAAGAACTTTCCATACTTAAACAGTCACTGAAGATGTCGGAAAAGCTCTTTATTGAGAACATGAATGCACTATCTCAAAATTAAATGCACCATGTTACTCTACCGGTGCACCTGATCTCGCCCAGGGTTTTTTTATTTGGTCCATATTGTTCATCTTTGTGTGTGAGTGTATGTCTTCATTTTTCTTTTTTTTTGTGTGTGCCGTACTCGTGTTGTGTCTCTTTTTCTTTGTTATTTCCGATGTTGCCATTGTCCTTGGATTTTTCGTTTTGGATTGACGGTTCGGTTGTAACTTACTTAACTATAAAACATAGAGAGCAAACATCTCTACCATGGGGAATATTTTACGGTCTGATCATTCCAGGAGAGATAAATCACATAATGGCCAAATAAGACTTTATGTTGATGCAAGACAATATAATTCCGAAGCAAAAAATACAAAAATATTGACGATAGAAAACAAATAATTATCTGTTCTGTTATTGCCACAGTTGTGGCTCTTCAACATCTTTCTTTTTTACTGCGAAGATCACTTCTATGAGTCCTTTGCGATAAAACCAACCTAGTCGTTAAGTCATCAGTAAAGGCCGTGTAACCTATGTATTAAGCAGCAATGCCATTAATTTGAAATTGATATAATCCAAGATCTCTTTTACTTTTGCAAAACTGTGTTTGTCGCTATATATACGTTTATCCATTTTTATAATAATAAAAATAATGATATACTTGAGGATGTTCGCTGGTCAATATTAAAGCAACAAAGATTTCATTTTAATGTGGTTTTTGTTAGAATATTGATGAAGTAATTTAAGAGAAAAAAATTGATAGTTTACCAATATGCAAGTGTATTAAAAAATGCAGGAAACTGAACTCCTCTTAATTTTTCATAGCTTTAGCATGAGCAATGTTTATCCATTAATAAATGTGGCAAAATAATACCAATGGAATAAGATTTTGTTAGAATGCTCTAAAAGATGTATAAAATGAAATTATGGGGAAAAAATAAGGGGGAGGGGTCACCGGACAAAAACGTATTACGCTTTTACATGGATAAAATCAGAGAAGTCCAAAAACATAACAATATCTTAAATGTGAAATTGAAAAAAGTACTCCTTTCCTTGTGCAAACAGTAATTTCTTATCTAAATGAATTATTCATTTTGTTTTAACTTGGGACTGGCTAAATAAAAAACGATGTTTTTAGTAACAAAATCTTAGATTTGAAATTGAAAAATAAGGATTCTTCCCTTTTGAAAAACGTATTTTTTGCTATTTTTTAGCTTTGGGCTTTAGATTCAACCTGTCAAAATAGTAATCTGCAAAATCAAACAATTATACTAAACAAAAATAGATTGAGAAACAACTTTTGAATTTTTCTGGTAATCTTTAATAATTGATAATCATTTAAAATTTAAAATTTCAAATGTGATTACACTGAAATTACACTGAAAATCCCATAATTCAAATCATTTCTGCACCGTTAAAACACGTACTTTTGTTATAATTGAATGATTACTTTGTTATGCTTGTGATTTCGATGACTATAAACGTTGTATTCCTTTTTATTACAATCCCTATTGGGAAGAACAAAAACCAAAAAATAGTCTGAAATGGATAAACGACCAGTTGATTCTGAAAATCATCGTATTAAAGCATTTGGTCTGATTGATGTTGGTAAAACCGTTTTTGCCGTAGGTATGAGATTGAATGTCATTGATCACCATTGTGATGACTTTGAACGTTTTAATCATTATTGGTAAGAAAAAAAACAATTATATAAAACTTGAAATGGATAGACGACCAGCTAGCTGTTCCTGAAAATCGTCGTATAAGAGCAAATGGCTTGATTGAAGCCGACGTGACCATTTCTGGTGTAGCCGTGCTTTTGAATGTCAATCGAACTACAATATCGCAGTTGGTTAGTCGGTTCAATAGAGGAACGGTATATTCATTTCATGGCCAGACGAGTCCAATTTCTACAAGTAGCACGTATCTCAGAAAATTTCAAGCAATAAAACAATACGTATTAGCTTGAAGGTGTCAGGAAAGCACTATGTAGGCAGAACGTAATCATTTAACATCAATTTATTGTCGGCTAACAACATGAATGTTATACAATGGTCGAGTCGAACCCATGATCTAAATGCATTTGAACATGGTTGGGACATCATCAATAGGCGTTTCAGGTTTTTACAATTTCCAGGATCTGAGAAACGATCTTATTCAATAGGGGAATGCAATTCACAACAGACAAATTGAGTATTGAATGGGTACACAAGAGATTCAGATGAGTCATTAATACACACGGAGCTTCGGCTCCTCATTTTTGTTTATTTATTTATTCTTTAATATTTTTTCTTATTTATATTTTTTTTTATTTTGGGTTTTTTTAATTGTTTTCGCAGTGACTGAATTGACGTTCCTTAATTCGATCTCACTATCCACATCTACAATCTTTGCTGAAAAAAAAGACATATATATTTACTTTATTGTTATCTAATAAATTTATAACACTGTTATTAAACTTAATATATTACAAATTTTTGCTAACATTAATTTTTTGTTGCCATTTTTTTTTAGTATAGATATTATACGGTGTTCTCTTATAATTAGATGAAAGTTAATAGCAAAAAAGGCATCAATTGTATCATAGGTTAAAAGGTGGAGTTAAATGTCAATGGGATTAGATTACACGGAACAAGGTATTGATTTTAACGAAAAAAACGTCTGTAAAACATACTTATAGTATGAAAAATTTAAAACCAAATTCTATTTCGGTTTGATGTACCATGGATATTCATTTTCATAATTTTACATTGAAATTGATCACTTCAGAGGAAAAAAGAAAAAAAAACCATCGATTATATAGCAAGTAATTTTCTTCACGTTAAGATCAATAGAAAGTTAGATCAAACTTTTCTTGTGCTTTCTTAAAATTGTTATAAGAAATAGGAGTGAAGCAGTGAATCCGGACACTAAACAGAGGCCCACACAGAAGGACATTTACCGACAATATTGCTTCAAGTGTGCTTTTACTGGACATTTCTACAGCTCATGTGTCTATTTGTAGAGCTTCTCGGATTCTTAAATTTCATGGGATATCAACGAACTAACCAAAGTCAAAGGCAGAACTTTAATAACGAAATTTCAAAAACATCTAAGAATAATATATGTCCGATCATTTGAAGCAAGCTACTATACAACCTTTTATTTTCAGTAAAATTTATGACCACATTCACACTACAAATTTTGACAAAATTTGTCTTAAATTGCATTCATGCAAAACACAAAAAGAAGAAAAAAAAATAACAAATAACAAGAGCCTCTCAAGAGCCTGTATCGCTCACCTTGGCCACGACTGACATATGCAGTTAAAATAGTCCCAATGTTTTAAGGGCATCATTTTCAAATTTGTTAATAGACATTGATGTTAAACTATATTCCAGACTGGCAGCTATTTTGGATGGGGGTGCAGTTCTAATGTTAAAACTATGATCCCTACTTGCGGTCATCTTGGATATAGCGCGGATATGAAAAACAAGTTTTTTGCAGGGGTCCATCTAAGGACTATTGTGGCCAAGTTTGGTTTCAATTGGGTTAGAAGTTTCAGAGGAGAAGATCTTTGAAAGTATTTTCCCATAGTGTCCAATGTTAAAACTATGATCCCTGCTGTCGGCCATCTTAGATAGAGCGCGGATCTGAAAAACAACTTTTTTAAAGGGGACCATCTAAGGACTATTGTGGCCAAGTTTGGTTTTAATTGGCTGAGTAGTTTCAGAGGAGAAGATCTTTGAAAGTGTTTTCCCATACGGTCTAATGTTAAAACTATGATCCCCGCTGTTGCCATCTTGGATATAGTGCTGATCTGAAAAACAACTTTTTTGCAGGAGACTATCTGAGGACTATTGTGGCCAAGTTTGGTTTCAATTGGCTCAGTAGTTTCAGAGGAGAAGATCTTTGAAAGTGTTTTCCAATAGGGTCCAATGTAAAAACTATGATCCCCGCTGGCAGCCATCTTGGATAAAGTGCGGATCAGAAAAACAAGTTTTTGAAGGGGACCATCTAAGGACTATTGTGGCCAAGTTTGCTTTCAATTGACCCAAGTAGTTTCAGAGGAGAAGATCTTTGAAAGTATTTTCCCATAGGGTCCAATGTTAAAACAATGATCCCTACTGGCGGCCATCTTGGATATAGCGCGGATCTGAAAAACAACTCTTTTGAAGGGGACCATCTAAGGACTATTGTGGCCAAGTTTGGTTTCAATTGGCTCAGTAGTTTCAGAGGAGAAGATCTTTGAAAGTATTTTCCCATAGGGTCCAATGTTAAAACTATGATCCCCGCTGGCGGCAATCTTGGATATAGCGCTGATCTGAAAAACAACTTTTTTGAACATCACGGACCCAATTAAAAAAAAGCATGGGTGAGAGTAAGCATCTCCTGCTTCCAATGAGACACCCGCCATCTGAAGATGTAAAGATTTATTAGATGTATCAGTAAGGCTGAATAGCAAGTGAATGTGCAATTATAGTGTTTTTTCCCTTTAATTGTAGCACAAACATCGAAATGCATTGTGAATGGAAGTGGAATAAAAAATAAAAAAACACAAAATTGTATGTATTTGATTTAGTTGAAGTGGTCATGAAAAATATCAATGATTTCATTTCAAAATTCACTTTTTATATTGTGTTTATTTCCTTGACATGTAGTCGATATTTCTCCTAGTATATACTCACAACTCTATCAAATGAGGCACCGAATCGAAAAAACCAAGGGATAAATTTGCAATTTTGTTGTCTGAGATCCATCTGCCAAGCAAATATTGATTGAGTGTAAATTTCATCAAAGATTGCATTTTCTTAGATTCAAAACAAAATGTAAAATGTATATTCCTGACTCGGGACAGGCGCAAAAATTGCGGTGGGGTTAAACTCGTTTTCTTGGATCCAAACCCACTCCCTATGTGTGGTGAATGGCTAAAAAATAAATACACAAAAAGACTCACAGTACAAATCAACTAGAAAAAAGTCCAACCTATTAAAAAGAGTACCTTTACAATGGAGTTCATAAAACATGAAGACAATACACATGGGTACTGTCTTGATAAATGTTCGCAGTTACTGAAAGCTAGCTAAGGACATAATTTCCGTTCACTATGATGTCAAGCTTCCTACATATGAAACTTCAGTTGGAAAACTTCTTAATAGATATCGTATAACAACATCATCAATTATGAAAGAAGAACATGATATTACTGCCAATATGAAAAATTGTTTTAATTTAGTTTAAGAAAGGACAATTTTTTGAATTTATGTGCCTTATAAATGATATTTCCATAGAAGTTTGATGTAAATGCATGCAATTCATAGGAAACTAATGTATGTGTTTATCACTTTTCAAACAGTAAAGCATTGCCGGCTACAAACTCATTAATGTCTTTTAGTTTGTAACCAACTCATTAACGGACTTGACAGCCTTGAAATGTATAAAGAATACTTGAATGCCTAAATTTAGTTGAGCTCTTCAGAATTAGATCTTGTGTCTAGTGCAAAAAAAAACTTTTTTCTCCGAACAAAATTCTTTTTCTGATTCATATTTGCAAAATTTTCATCAAAATTGTAGTAGTGTCACGGGGTGGGAGTGTGTTTAGGTCATATAATTTGGTACTGGTGTGGGGACAGTAAATTTTAAACTTATTCATATATTTTGCCAAGGTGAAAAGGGAGACCCTTTTATACATTTTCTGAAATTTTGCAACCTATTCATATATTTTTGATAAGGGTAAAGATCATATAAATCATGTAATTTTGCTTATCTGAAAGTTAATTTTGTGGTTATAGATTCTGAAATTTGCAACCTTATGATATGCACGAAGTTGAAATACATATTTTTTCCTGATATATAAACTTTACCATTTCATATATTTCAGACCTGAAAACCAAAACCTTTTGGGTCACACAGGTCTACCTTGGAATCAGTAGGAAGTACCCCACCCCCACCCCACCCCCAATGAGTATGCTAACACTATCGCCTTTTAATATTTTCCTGACAATATTTTGAAACGTAAGTTAAAAACAAAGACGGTGTACGCTAGCGTAATGATAACCCCACTGGTAGACAAGGCTATTGTGGGATATTTTAAAACGCTTAACTAGATCTAATTTATCAGAAAATCACATAAATTGAAATTTACTCTCAACTGACCGGTAGACAACACCGATTAATGGACCTGTCATCGTTGCAGCCACATGTTTTTAACATAATTAAACTGTTAAAGGACAAATCACCCGATTAGCCGAATGATTAGTGTGAAAAGGCCACGGAAAAGGCGCACCACATCTAGTTTACAACGTTTTAAATTTCCCGCGTTTAAAACTTTCCTCGTTGGTCGTTTCATTTTTCAAAATAAAAAAAGAATAAGGATACATTACTGTACCCGTAGTGTGGTTCCCATTAAGATATTCTTTTAATTAAAAATAAAGACAATATAAATATATATACTCGTATGTTTGTGACAGCTCGTAAGAACGAGTTCGAGAACTGAACATGTGCATGCAAAAACAATCATGGCCGACACCACAACAGCTCTCACCGTCGGTGGAAACAGAACGACAGGACAAACAGTTAGGACACAGAATGGTTGGTTTGTCTAGTATTAGCAAAGAAATTTATGCTTTTGTCACAATTTCCAGAAATTTTGATTGTTACTTCAGAAATGAAGAAAAAAACAAATCGTTTGTCTCGCACATGGTCGTCATGCCGAAGCATCCAGAATGTTCGATATGAATCTTTAACAATGAAGTGATTTGAACGACAAAGTGACTGAGTTATTAGCCACACGGAGTATGTCTAGAATATAAATTTCTACATGAAGTAAAGTTTGTGCATGCATTTTGCTGTTTTGATTCGTCTGATATCGGGGGGGGGGATATTGTAGCCCCCCTTTTTTCAGTGTACACCATTCTCATTGCCTTTCACTTGAACATCATAAAAGTTCCAAGGAAGGATGTGATAATTTAGCAACCAAACTATGTTGCAAACTTCAAAATCAACATTATTTCGAGTAGTTCGGTCAAAGTATTCATTCGGTTACAAAAAGCGCAACTTTGGGAGAATTCAGACTTGAATACCCTTACGATTTTGGCGTAAGGCTTACAACTGTACAGCTCGCATGGAAAACGCAAAATCCTTGTTGTCATCACGGACAAATTTTGCCAAACGTGGAATTCCACCGCGATCTTGAACTGGATAACTGAATTGAGAACATGGACAAAATATTTACATGTGTGGTCCCCTCGTGACATCGTGTTGAACGCGGAATCATCGCGGGTCAACATTCAGAAATCATTGAAAATATAACTAGAAAGGAATGAGCTTAATGTCAACAAATGATCATTTTTTCCCCATATTACAGTACAGAAAGAGACGTACCATAACAAATCACTTGGAAAGACATAACTTTTAATCCTTCAGACATAAAATCACAGACATACAATCACTGTGATAGACCTAGAAAGCCATAAAACAGAGTGGGGAGGATTAAATTTTATTACCCATTTTACCTGTAATTTCTTTGAAGTTTACCTGCTTAATAAGATTTTTACCTGTAAAACAGGAAATGTCCTGACAAAACTTGTGTTTTATTGCCCCAATAAAAATTTTTTCAAGGAAAAAATTAATCCCCATCACTTTCCAAGACATTCCCACTATCACAGTGATTAGTTATGGTATGTCTCTTTCTGTACTGTATTATAATCAGAAAGTTTGGCAAGTTGAAGTTAAAATAGAATTTTCTTTGCAACAAGTTTTCCCATGGGATCGTCATAGTTATTTTTGAATTACGATAATTGCAAGCCTCAAATACTTTGGTTGTTTCATTGCCGTGAAAAAAGCCATGTATTTTGTGTAAAATTAATGTTCTTTCAAATATTTTCAAGCCGAAATTTGCACAGATGGAAAATAAAATATTCAATGTCAACAGCAAGAATCCCTCGGCGTCTTATAGTTGCGTAATTGTCACTTGTCAGGTCTAAGCTTTATAACTTTTAGCAAAATATTCTGTCAAAAATCGTCGTCTTTCAAATCTTTATCATAAATAGCTTAAAATTGGAAATAAAGCCTGGAAATAGCACATAAATCAGGAGTGCTTTCCGAAGCCATTAGATAATATACATAATAGATATGCATAGGTAATTTTCTAAAAATAGAACTAAAAACCGACCAATGAAAAAAATCAATAATAATAATAATAATAATAATAATAATTTTATTGACCTAATCAAAGGGCCCACAACGGGCATATACAATCAAAATAACATACACATTCATTCAACATAAAACATTTGCACCTTTCAGGTACACTGATCAAAGTTGATTGGACACAGAACATACAAAGTTTAATATTAAAACAGGTGGAGAGTCAGTCAACCATATAATGAGAGATATTAAGAATCTAACACCAGGGGAAGGGCGAGACAGGAGAATCTCAGACACCCAAGGGTAAGATTTCCAGTCTCGGACGAAGCTTGCTGAGTCCGAGATGATTGAAATCTTACCCGAGGGTGTCTGAGATTCTCCTGTCTCGCCCTTCCACTGGTGTTTGATTTTATTTCTCACTGTATTCACCCTAAAATATACTTAAATCAACACAAAAATATCATTCCCCTTTCGTCTGTTTACATAAGGAGTTATGTCCCTTTTTGCAACGTCAGAAAATCAGGAATGTATACCCGAGCACGCCATATTTTAAAAGACGATTTTTCTCATTCTTATAATGGAAATTTCATTTTAAATCATATAATTATTTTATAATACGTAGATTAATTACACTCATGATCACTAATGAGGACAGATGTAGACTACAGACCCTAATGAGCAAAACACAATATTTGCCGGTGAACTGCACATGATTTTTTTGTCTTACACTAGTGTAAGACAAGGAAATCTCACACTGCTAAAAATAGGAACTGCTCTGTCTCAAAAGTGAGAAAACTCAATGTAAATAGCTAGACTTGACAGTATCCAGATGAGGACAAAATGCAACTCTTCTTGTTAGCTATAGTTAAATGACAAAATGCGATAAATTACATATTGAAAATATTAACATATTAATTAGTCTACTGATTGGCATGTGTCTTTCCTTATTTTATATAAAACTTCTAGAAATTCACAGAATCTAGAAATAAATTGTAGATTTTCATTTGACATAAACCAGATTAAAAGATTAATGTCATTCAATTCTTTTAAATTAGGAAATTCCTTAAATATACTTTCATAAAATTCTTTCCTAATATCATTATATAAGGGGCATTTAAATAAAAAGTGCATTTCATCCTCAACCAATTCAAGTTGACAAAACTGGCAGATTCTGTCAGAGCGGGGTAAAACAACTGACTTCCCATGACTATCTGTTATTCTTTCATAACGTCCTCTTTCTATTCGCAGACAGTGATTGCTCAATCTAAATTTAGAAAGCATGATATGTTTTTCATGATTTCTTATATTTAAATAATTTTCGTATTCAAATATTGATTTAAATTTAAAATATGTATCTAATTTGCTGTGCTCATTTTGCGTAGCTGAACATTTAAAAGAATTCCAGTATTGTAAAAAATCTTGTTTAACATGTTTTTTAATCAGTATTTTAAATTTATTTTGACTCAAGTTCTTACATATATTGAGATTCAGATTTAATTTTTCAGCATAAAGTTTAATATTAGAGTACCAGGAATTCTCTGGTAGGACATTTCCACTAAGGTATTCACTGTAAGCACTATTTAACAATTTTGAAGATGAATTTTCAAGGCGGTGCCAGTACATAAACATATATGTGATAATATCAATATATAACGGAAATCTGCCCAGCTCTGACAGAACACCAACATTTGTACAGTTTTTTGTTACACCTAGCATATATTTACAAAATTTTATATTCAACTTTTCATGGTCCCATTCTTTAAATATCTCATATAATGGCATGGACTTCCTTTTTGATGTTATATGTCAATATCTCAGGTGATATGAATACACGTTAGGTAGAGACGCTCAATCAACAATTGAAGCATGCTTTTGATATCAAATACACATCTAGGAATGTTGAATGTTTTATTTATTTATTTATTTATTTACATGCATTTGGATTACGTTCATGAACTACGATACGATTGGGACAAATAATGAAATAATTATAGTACCAGGATACGATTGTAGAAAGACGTAAATATTCCTCGCTTTGCATGTTTGCGACAAAATCAAACATATGTAGAGTAAAAATTAATTTCTCTGTGTGGCCGCAATGGTTCCACGAGGATTCCGTATTCAAAAATTTGTTCACGTTGGGTCACGTAATTTAAGGTGGACATCCGCAATCATCCACCCTGCTACACGGAATCAGCTAATCAGTCCACGTCGCATAAATCCACCCAAAAACAAGGACTTAGTTCATCCGTGTGAGCTGTACAGTATTTCCACAGTCATGTTATGCCCTTACGATGGTTCACTATTGCCTTACGATTTGTTCAATTTGCGATATTTCCGTAAAATTTTTCAGCTCCAGTCCGTCATGTTGTTGCGGTTCTGTGTATTCTGGGACTAATATAAAAGGGATTTGAAACTATTAAATGAACCAGTTTGATCAAATAAAAAGCGGTGTCCAGGCTACGATTTTCGGTTGTAACTTTTGATTTACTCAACATAAAATTATTCTGAAAATGTTGCCCAAAAGCTGATTTATCGCATATTTACAACATTAAATTTTCATTCACACAACAGTGAAATCCTAATTAAAAACATGAAAAATGGGTAATAAATGCACCATGGGTTGTTTCCTTGTGTAAAGAGGTCGTAAAATTATCGAGAAACAAATAAACAAATGACAGTTATCGATGATTAATGAGCGTCAGAACAATGAAAATCAAGAAAATTGGGTAACTTAAACTTGCTTTTTCACATGTCAAATTCCATCGTACTATTACGAAATTTCACCAGGATAAAGCTCATTCTATTGGCTTTATAGCCATATATAATTTGTGCAGGAAAGGTTTTTAACAGTGCTGATAAATTTTGACTGATGTGACCATGCTCATGCAATTTTTAGAAATACATTTTTGAGTTCAAACATCAAACTTTCCCCTTTGTATTTTNCCTTGAATTAATTCTATATTTAGGCATAAAACTATAAATACAAATACATACAGAAAATGTCTACAATTTTCTAGTTGTATCTCATTGTTAAAGACGATATATATTTTCTGTTCAATAAATGATTATGGTGTGTGACCATTATGTGTCATGTACATTTACTAATAAAATCCTAATAATGCATACTGTTGTGAAATCAATAGTAGCGTAGCTAACATAGTAATTATTCAAATTACTATTCAAAATATACAAAATGCAGTTAAAAATAGAATAACACAGCGAAGCAAACATTAAAGCAAAAAGCTGCATGCGTATTAAGCATGCAAATACACTAAATCTAAGCCATAAGCAAAGCAAACTAAACTAAAGCAAATATTCAAAAATATACAAGTAAACCTACCTCGCATGAGGTGCAGAGGTCAAATAATAACCAAATATATTCTAGTCTCACAATCAGCAATACAAGTTTACATTTTCCACCTGAAGAGACAAATATTAAAATCATAACTAACTTGTTAAAATTATCCCGTCAATAATAAAGAAGTCGGTTGTCTCCCTTTTTCATTGACTTCATGCAGTTATTTACATTTTATACTTTTAATTAAGCTTTAAAATCTGTATCACTCTCACTGACTCTACCACACACTCCCCCGGGCAGGTAAATGACGTCCCGTCATTTCCTTAGTGGTGGTTCAGGATATCCAGAATAGTACGAGCTGCATCTCTCTGCAACCCTGCAAACAAAGGAGTATTAGCTAAAGCAGAAATGCAGTCGACTTTCTGTAGCCATTCTGGTGTTGAAGGTGGTGAACTGTCTGTTGTCGATACAGCTGACTTGCTGGTATCATACTGGCCAGAGTCGAGCCAAGCAGGTGGTCTTCGCTCTCTTCCTGACCTTCTGACAGGAACCGGTGATGCTTGTTCAACTTCTTGCTGCTGGTCATCTTCAACAGGTGGATTATCCTGTGGTATATCAGCATCAACTCTAT
>MJUU01033314.1:27503-40955 GCA_002080025.1 Modiolus philippinarum | reverse complement strand
AATGTAAGTCATTGACGCCTAATCGATGTTCTCATAATGAAAGTGAAATGAAGTTCCCAAATGAAAGTGGACATTTTCAGTTAGATTCACGTCTTCCCGGATTTGACTACCTACTTTGAAACATTTTCCCGGATTGGCTCACTCACAGTGTGACGGGTGCTGTTAACAGAGCAGGACATGTTCCCTTCCGGAGCACCTGATGTCACTCTCAGTTCCACTGGAGTTCACACTGTGGGTGCCTTTTTTTTAAGTTGTAATTTCTATTTCTGTGCTTTGTATCTGTCTAACGTTATTGTTTTCTGTGTCTAACGTCATTGTTTTCTGTGTTCTCGTTTTTGCTCCTTCGGTAATCTACTGCCGTTGTCTCATAAAGGTGAATATTATGTATAGTTTGGGAGAAATTGATTTAAACTCAAAATTTAACCAAAATCACTAACGCATGAAATGTAGGTCATGGTCATCTTATTGTTGGTGGTTCGGGTAGTAGTCGTTAAGGAAATTATTACACGGCAATATAATAAAAATATCACGCATCATTTGTGATAAATGGACCAAAGTGCAAAGTTAAACGGCTCCTATGGAACGCCATGACTGTCTTACGTAGTGTATAACCATTTTATCTTGTACTAACTTTATAATGTTATGTAGTCATCTTATCATGTTATGTAGTAACTTTATTATGTTGTGTAATAAGTTTATTATGTTATATAGTCACTTTATTATGTTATGTAGTAACTTTATTATGTTGTGTAGTAACTTTATTATATTAAGTAGTTTCTTTATTATGTTTTGTAGTCAGTTTGTTGCGTTATGTAGAAAGTTGGTACTTTATGGTGTTATGTATTAACTTAAGACTATTATGTTGTTACTTTATCATGTTGTGTAGTCAGTTTATTATGCTCTGTGCTTTGGTGACCTTATTATGTTAACTATTTAGTTTATTATGTTATGTAGAAACTTTATTTTGACATGTAGAAATTTTATTACGTTATGTTGGTACTTTATTGCGTTATATATATGATTCATTTGGTTATGTGGTTACCTTATACTGTTGTGTCGTAACTTTATTTCGTCATGTAGTAACTTAACTATGTTTTGTGGTCACCTTATTGTGTTGTGTAGTTTATTCATTATGTTATGTACTAATTTTATTATGTTATGTTGACACTTTATTTTGTTATTTTGTTAATTTATTATGTTTTGTAGTAACTTCATTATGTTATGTAGTAACTATATTATGTTATGTAGAAACTTTATTATGATATTTAGAAATTTTATTACGTTATGTTGGTACTTTATTGTGTTATATATATACTTCATTTGGTTATGTGGTTACCTTATTATGTTTTGTCGTAACTTTATTTTATTATGTAGTAACTTAACTGTGTTACATGTATGTGGTCACCGTATTGTGTTGTGTAGTAACTTTATTATGTTATGTAGTAACTTTATTAAGTTATATGGTTACCTTATTGTGTTGTGTGGTTAATCTATTACGTTATGTAAAACTTTATTATGTTATGTAGAAACTTTATTATGTTGTGTAGTAACTTCATTATGTTACGTAGTTAGTTTATTATGATGTAGTGAACGTATTAATGTGGAACCAAAAAAGCCCGGATGTCGGATATCACGTTGAAATAATGGCGTTGCTTGCAGTTGTAGATGACATAAAGATAATTTAAGAGGAAATCGACATGCGGACTGTATGAAACATTTGCTGCTGATAAATGAATAACAAAATACCGAAGTTACTGTTAATTTAGTTCTGCATATGCGCATTTCGACAACTTTTGTCTCTGTAGTGCAGATCAAATCAAACCTTTGGAAATTCATATACCGAAATGTGTGTAAAACTTGATAGAGAACAAATTACCAATAGGATCTAAATAGTAAAGTTAGCATTAGCAAGTCCCTTTCCGATTCAGATCTAAAAAGATTGGGACCTAACACCGCTACACGATTGGGAATCGCTAGGTCACGTGACATTCTCAAAGCAAAATTGTTCATTATTCATTTCATATGTATTACTTATGTTTATGCTCCGTTAAACCATCAATATTACTTTATTGTTCCATTAAAACACTGATCTTGTAGAAGTGCAGTAACTGTATATTATCAAGTCTCCCATACGAATATCAAATCTGACTGCAATAAAAATTATCAGTATGACAAGATCTACCCACCCTGCAATTTTGAAGAAAATCGGATGACCCATTTTAGAATAATTACCCTTTTTCGGTAAGATTTTCAAAATTTTGATGTACTTTTTATCTATACAGATAGAGATAAGTTTAAATTGCAAAATGTTTCATATGGCAATTTTGAAGAAAATCTAAAAACTAATCGCCCTTTAAGTTAATTGGTCAATTTTTCTTGCGTGGTTTTATACATTTTTTCCTTATACATGTATTTCAAAATCAGTTTCAGATAGAGTCAAAGTTTAAATTAAAAAAAATGTTCAGCATATAAAGATCTACCCACATGGCAATTGTAAAGAAAATTCAAAATCTCATAAAGGAGTTATTGCTCTGTATTACTAAAATTTTTGGTGATGTTAAAACTTTTGTCTTGTATTTCAAAATCAATTTGATATAGATTTCAAGTTTAAATTGCAAAAATGTTCAGCATTTCAAGGACTACTTTTATTGAACATGGTCAAGTTGTCCGACTTCATCCAAAATTGACACCAAAAGAGGACTTAGTTAAACATTTGACCCTATAAGAAAAAAAATCCTAGGTCTCATTCTCTCTTTAGTTTTACCTTTTGAAAAATGTATCAAGTAAGTTTGCATCACATCTAATATGACCACCAGCGTGGAACATAGTTAAATAGTGGAGCCTATGGGAAATCATTCAAAATCTTCTCTGAAATTACAAAACAAATTCGATAAAATTTGGTCACAATAGTCCTTTAGTGGCCCCTTCAAAAACATGTCTGGCGAGTCCACACTTAGTCCAAGATCGACGCAAACGGGGAACTTAGTTTAACATTGTACTCGATGAGAAAACACATTCAAAGATCTCCTCTGAAGCAACTACATTTATTGGAACCAAATTTGGTCAAAGTAGTCCTCAGATGGTCCCTTTAAAAATTAGAGGCCCAGATACTGAGCCTGTATCGCTCACCTGACAAAGACTCTTCTAAGCGATGCCTATGCTGATTACCAAAAATGTTTTCCCATAGGGTCTTATTTTAAGCTATGTTATATAATGGCATCCATGTCTTTGTCGGATCCAATTGAAATAAGTATTCTTTGTTAAGATTTTTCCATATATTACTCCAATTCAGTTAAATTTGCTTCAATGGTTTCACAGTAAATAATAAAAATGAACCCTGATTTCCCATAGGGTAGTATGTTAAACCTATGTTCCGCGCTGGATGCCATGCTTTTTATTGGATCGCAACAAAATGAGCAATTTTATCTAAGGACCTTCCTTACATCATTCCTGTAAAGTTTGGTTGAATTTGCTTCCGTTGTTCCAGACAAAAAGATGAAAATGTGATTTTCCCATAGAGTCCAATGCTTAACCTATCTTCTGCGCTGGCGGCCGTGTTAATCGGAACAAAAGGGGCAATCTTTGTAAAGGACCTCCTGTAAACTTCAATGGTTTTAGAGGAGAAGATTAAAATATGATTTTTTCCTTAGGGTCCACTGTTAAACCTAAGTTCCACCCTGGTGGCCATGTTTTTTGTCGAATCAGAACCAAATGAGCAATCTTTGTAAAGAATCTTCCATTCACCATTCCTGTGTACTTTGGTCGATTTCAGAGGAGAAGATGAAAATGTGATTTTCCCGTTCTGTGCTGGCAGCCATGTTTTTATCGGATTAGAACGAAATGAGCAATCTTTTATTTGTAAACGACCTTAATTAAGTACATCATTCATTCCAGTAAAGTTTGGTTGAAATTGCTTCAGCGCTTTCAGAGGAGAAGATGAAAATGTAATTTTCCTATAGGGTCCAATGCTAAACTATGTTCCGTGCTGATGGTCATGTTTTTTATCGGATCGGAACAAAATGAACAATCTTTGTAAGGGAACTTTAGCACATCATTCCTGTATAGTTGGTTGAATTTGCTGCAGTGGTTTTAGAGGAGAAGATGAAAATGTGATTTTCCCATAGGGTTCAATGTTAAACCTAAGTTCCAATCTGGCAGCCATGTTTTTTATCGGATTGGAACAAAATGAGCAATCTTTGTAAACGACCTTCCATTCATCATTCCTGGGAAGTTTGGTTGAATTTTCTTCAGTGGTTAAAGAGTGATTTTCCTATAGGCTTCAATGTAAAACTATGTTCTTGCTGGCGGACATGTTTTTCATCGGGTAGGAACGAAATGGGCAATCTTTTTAAGGACCTTTATTACATCATTCCTGTAAAGTTTGGTTGAATTTGCTTCAGTGGTTTCAGAGGAGAAGATTAAAATTTGAAAGTTATCAAACGACAGACGGCCGGGCGATGGTCGCCGGAAGACGGACACAGGACGACGGACACCGGAGGAGGGACACATGACGAATGACATCGGACGACGGACACAGGACGACGGACACCGGACGAAGGACGCCAAGGGATGGCTATAGCTCACATTGACCCTTTGGGTCAGGTGATCTAAAAAGTGGCAAGTCCGCATCATATCCAAGATCGCCGCCAGCATGAAACTTAGTTTAACATTGTATCCTATGGGAATACACATTCAAAGATCTTCTCCTCTGAAACTACCAGACCAATCGAAACCAAACTTGGTCAAAATAGTTCTTAGTTGACTCCTTTGGAAAAAGGTGTCCGGCAAGACCGCATTACATCCAAGATGCCCGCCAGAAGGTAACTTAATTTAACATTGCTCAATATGGAAAAACGCGTTCAAAGATATCTTATGAAAACTGATTAGCCAATGGGAAACAAACTTGGTCAAAATAGACCTTAGTTGGCTCCCTTTGAAAAAAAAGTGTACGGAAAGCCACAATAAATTCCAAGATAGCCACCGGCGGGGAACATTGAACACTATGGGAAAACACATTTGAAGATCTTCTCCTCTGAAACTACTGAGCCATTTGAACAACACTTGGCCACAATAGTCCTTGGATGGTTCCTGCAGAAAAGGTGTTTTTCAGAACAGTGCTATATTCAAGTCGCCAGTGGGGAACATAGTGCCAAAAATAAAGAAATCGTTTGCGCTTATCTACAGGCACTGCACATATTTATTAAAATATTACAGAAAAAAATACAATATGTTTGGTATATACCCTCCTCCTTTTTTAGGGATTAAAATTGGTTGGTTTCCCTGGCAGAGCTATAATAAATCTTTTTTACAGTATCTTTACATCTTTCACACTAAAACATGTTAACATGAGCATAACCTGTACGGAATGTTGGAACAGGCCCCTTTTTAAACCCACCCAACGACATTTGGGGAAATTTCGTTTTCGACAAGAGTTTTTCTATCAATTGCTGCAAATTGTTGATTGGTACAAAAAAATGTATAAAATGATAGCTTATTTTATAAGCTTTACAAACATCCCACATAAGTACCATTTCTTTACCTAATACGTTATAAGTATTGAAAACCCTTACCCCTACCCCCTTTAAAATGTTGAAGTAAATTTTAAGATTTTTCTCGAAATTGTGTGTTTTTAGTCTTTTAATGTTCTTTCTTAAAAATTAAACATGTTAACATGATGTTAATATGTTTAATGACCAAATTATCACTATGGTATTCCGCCAATTTGTTTTCATGTTTCATGCTTTGATAGGTATTTTTCATTAAAGAAATGTACAAATATTTTACAATTTGGACAAACCTTTAAAATATTTCGCTTAAAACTCAAATAATAGGGCCATTTCTCTAAGATTAGCATTCACTTTAGACGAAAAATTCAGAATAGTATCTATACTGTAAAATTCTTTGAAATGAAAATTTATACAAGGGAGGTCATTTCAAAAAATATTTTATGTAGAAATCACTATGAAAATTATGTTTTTTTGTGAAATAATTACTTAATATGGTCCGTGACCCCCATTTTTTCTTTTTGTTTTTAGAAAGTTCAATATAGGGGCTAGCAATATATAAAATTAATCAAAATTCTCATAGATGTAACTTGAATAAATTTCTAAAAAATGATAATTTTCCTTAACATTTCATGTAGCAAACAANCAATGGTGAAAACGTCAGTCTTATTTCAGTGTGTTTGTCTTCAAAAATTACACACTCAAGTAACATATGTACAAAAACATGACAAACATACATATAACATATAATGACATGTATAATATTTACCAACTACTGAACACTGTCATCCGATTTTCACATTACCATGATTACGAAAATCATATGTTGTTTACTTTCACTTCTTCCGGTAGTACACAAAGTCAATGTTGATGTGACGCAATCAATTGTCCACAGCTGTGACGTATCGGGTACCCACTCTGTGACGTAGTTCAGGTGAAAAGGTCATCAACCACAGGTTGTAAATAAAAGTCTCTAGATGAATATTACGTATGGGCGCCAAAAATGTAGCAGAGTTTCCTCCGTAAAGATAAACATAAACAATCTCAAGGTTCATAGGTTCTTTATTCATCAAGATACTATCAAAAAGACCCTACAATAACAATATAACAATAATAAATACCTTGAATTAATTCTATATTTAGGCATAAAACTATAAATACAAATACATACAGAAAATGTCTACAATTTTCTAGTTGTATCTCATTGTTAAAGACGATATATATTTTCTGTTCAATAAATGATTACGGTGTGTGACCATTATGTGTCATGTACATTTACTAATAAAATCCTAATAATGCATACTGTTGTGAAATCAATAGTAGCGTAGCTAACATAGTAATTATTCTAATTACTATTCAAAATATACAAAATGCAGTTAAAAATAGAATAACACAGCGAAGCAAACATTAAAGCAAAAAGCTGCATGTGTATTAAGCAGGCAAATACACTAAATCTAAGCCATAAGCAAAGCAAACTAAACTAAAGCAAATATTCAAAAATATACAAGTAAACCTACCTCGCATGAGGTGCAGAGGTCAAATAATAACCAAATATATTCTAGTCTCACAATCAGCAATACAAGTTTACATTTTCCACCTGAAGAGACAAATATTAAAATCATAACTAACTTGTTAAAATTATCCCGTCAATAATAAAGAAGTCAGTTGTCTCCCTTTTTCATTGACTTCATGCAGTTATTTACATTTTATACTTTTAATTAAGCTTTAAAATCTGTATCACTCTCACAATCTTACTAAATAAAATTATGGTTTACATTTATTTAGTTGAAATTAAGGTTTTAAGTAATTTATTCAAAAACTTGTAAAATTAAAATCATCTATTTAACTTTTATATCATTCATATTAAATTTCAAGTATATATATTTAACTCAAATTTAATATTTATATCAGCTATCATACTCTCATTCACAGACTGGCACTCTCTTTTTTCATACTTCTCAAATCATTCATTCAGGCCATTAATAATAAAATATTATTTGTAAATTAGTAGAATATGAGAGAAACTGACCTTCATAATAAGAATAACATATCCAGATGAGAAATATCCAATATCAAAACATTAATGAAGAAAACTATCATAGGACTCAAAATGGCTACTGCCTTCTCCAAAAGTCTTAGAGCCCAATAAACAAATGACAGTTATCGATGATTAATGAGCGTCAGAACAATGAAAATCAAGAAAATTGGGTAACTTAAACTCGCTTTTTTACATGTCAAATTCCATCGTACTATTACGAAATTTCACCAGGATAAAGCTCTTTGTATTTGCTTTATAGCCATATATATAATTTGTGCAGGAAAGGTTTTTAACAGTGCTGATAAATTTTGACTGATGTGACCATGCTCATGCAATTTTTAGAAATACATTTTTGAGTTCAAACACCAAACTTTCCCCTTTGTATTTTACAACTAAATTTTCAACTAAATTTAAAGAAAAATACATCATGATTCACATCGAAGTTTCATCTTTTCAATCATATAAATTTTGTAGCATTAAATATTTTGGGGAAAAGAAAAGTGTACGGAAAAAAACGGCATGAAGTGTAAAATTTCGGGGTATATTGCTAAAAAAGCCAAAATTATTTAAGTTTTAGAGGAAAATTTGTGTACTTTGGAATAAATTTATTTTACAAAAAATATACTATGATTTGCAGCAACCTTTTTTTCTATAAAATGATGTATTTTGCGTTAAAATCGGTAGAAAATTGTAGCTGTAATGTGTACTAAACATGTCTTATGTTTCAACAGAGAAATTTCCAAAATTACAATAATTTACAGGTAAATCTGCCGCGACACCGAAATTGTAAGAAATGTTTATGTTTCAAATCCCGGTTAATAGTCCCAGGTGTATTATAGTAAAATTCGGAATTTCCGGTAGTAAAAAGAATGTAAAAAATGATCTTTAAGACCAGAATTCTAGGCTTCCATCTAAGAAAAAATGTATTCTTGGTGGTAGTATTGTGTAACTACATAAATGTGACTTTCATTTAAAGGTAAAGTTTCTGTTTAAAAACTTGTTTTATTGCATTAAAAAGTGCCTTATTATTTTTCATCTCAGATTACGATTTTTGATAACTTACTATTTTTGACCAAGAGGGGTAGGCAAGTCTGAGAATTTGAAACCTCAGTTCAAAAATTATAAATTATTGGGCTTTTGACATCTGAAGTACTGTGAAATAGCATCCTGCTCGCCAGAATATGAAGCTTGGGTCTCCTTCGCTAACTCTCACTCTCCCTGTGCTTCGTATTCTGGCTCACAGGATGATATTTTACGATACATACATGTATCTGTCAAAAATAAAAATAATATTGCAAGACAGCTTAATGTCATATAAATTAGACAAAATAAGAATTTTATATATGTACAAGATATCTTGTACATATATTTTTTAGATTTTAGTTTTATTTCATATTTTATTTTGTTGTTCTCCATGCATGACAGCTATACTAACGTTCTTATTTTGTCTAGCTGTCAAAAAGCCTAATAACATATATAAATATATGTCTTTTTCTCGGATGAAAATACTCAAAAACACAAGTATTATATATTACACAGTTTGTTAATAGTGTCTGTTACCTAATATGGTATACATACACAGTCAGAAGCCCCAAAAATTAAATTCTCTGACTGTGTTTTTACCATATTAGGTCACTAACAAGCTGTGTAATGTTGTTAGAATTTTGTGAAATATTCTGCGGTGAAACATATAAAAGGATATTATGAATAAGTTACAGAAATTTATTTGATCATGCATATTGTCACATTCAGATCATTGGTCTTAAGTAAAATTTATTTGACATCCAGGACTCCATATTTTTTTAGCAGGACCCAGGAAAATTTCAGTGTGGGAACTCACCGCTCGCCAAAAGCGAGTAACATTCTCATTTTGCGAGTGCCAAGAACTCCATACTCGCCAGTTTGGCAAGTGGAACTTTTGAGGCAAGTTGCCGGTCACGAGATATGTCCGGTAAAGTATTCTTTGGGTCTTTAATAAGTACGCATCAGGTTTTCCCTTGGGGAAAAAATTTGTAAATCAATATCATCCATCAAGCAATTGTTTTGAAGAGTCTATTTTAATTACTAGCCAATCAAAATAATTGTATTATCTCCCTTCTTTTTCTTCTTCTTGTGTGTATAATCAACCAGTACCTTGGAGCACAATTTTAAGGTACGTTACCTTTGAAATTGTCATGCGCAGATCGAAGAAAAGATACTTTCGATTTCTAGCGTTGCTGGAAACCATGTGGTTGCTGTCTAAATATAGCGTGAATTTCGATGTTTATAACATATCAATGTTTAGAAACTACATGTATGTACCAACTTAGCGGCGAAATTGTGAAAAAAGGCAACCAAGATTAAATCAGAAGTTTTTGTTGAAGTAGTGTTAGACATTGTGCATAATTGACATTCCTGAGGACAATCTATGTTTGATCATATTTGGTTTTGGTACACAATCCAATTGATTTCATCTGATAAAAGCATGGGATGATTTTTTTACTAAAATTATTCTCCTTTTTGCCAAACTGGACCTTTTGCTGAGTTTAACCCACTTGATAAACTGCAAAATTTGGCGAGTATTGGCGAGCTGTAAGTAAAATACACCCGCCAACATGGAGAGTGTAAAAAAAAATTGAGTTCCCTCACTGAAATTTATACAGTAGGTCCCTGGGACCAAACCTTACAGAAGTGGAGGTAAATCCCTGATTGAAAATATTCACCATTAATTTTTTGGTTGTTGGTTCTTTTGATATTACTTGCTCTTTATTACACATTAACTGCACATACATTTGTAGGAGACAGAAAGTATCGCTATTAAAACTTATCTGCAATATGTACATTTTTCTCTTTGATCTTCCGTCGTGCGCGGTCCCGGCTTATAAATAGGCCCACAGCATCCTCTAAGCTTGGAGTATGAGTCTTCCTAACAGAGGACCCCAAGGGAACCCCGGGATATAGAAATAGGACCTAGTATCTCCGGCTTGTGGGGTGTGACCCCTCCTACACGGGGGCTGACCCCGAGGGTCTGGGGATATAGAAATAGGACCCATTCCGTGGTTGTGCGGGATGAATAAATACACAACCCATCTTTCGGATGGGATGTAAACTCAGGTCCACGTGTTGGAAGAAATGCCATGCTTCTTGCACGTTAAAGAACCCTTGTAGCAAGCTCTTTTTTGAGTGGTCCGTAGGTGATTGGCTACAAGGCTAAATTCTCTGCCCTTATTGATTTCACCATACTTTTCCAGTGGCAGTCAGAATTTCCCTTCCCATGGCCCTTTCAATACCCCAAAGTGATTATTTATTAACAAACTTGTTCTCATCTTGATATAGCTGAAATATTGCTGAGTAGACGTTAAACAATATTCAATCAACCAATCAATCTCTTTGATCTTACTAACTGATATTATCGGCATCTCTGTACTGACCTGATACAAGAAAATATCAGACAATGACGTCACAAATATGACGTCGTGATTCTTATGACGTTGCTGATAACAATTATTACAAGTTGGAAGGTCTTGACAGAAAATACCTAGTATCACAGCTCGTCCTACAGGACTTGTCATAATCATTGCCATACAGTGATATTTTCCTGTCTCGACCTTCAAAACTACCATTATTCTATATATACATGTAGCAGATCTATATCCATGATATCGTATGAAGTCTTGAAGTAATTGTATTGATTTGAAGTTCACATTTTTTTCTCTTAAAAAAAATTATAAATTGATTTCACTGACCCTTCATGCCCTTGTTTTACCACAGTATTCTTTATGTTTCAGTAAATGCAGCATGCAGTATAGCAAATATTGTAAAGTCCAGTCTAGGACCTGTTGGTCTGGACAAAATGTTGGTGGATGATATTGGAGTAAGTAGAATATTCCTAAAATAAACTAATTAGACATTTGGTCTAAATGCTAGCATATAATGATGAGGACCAAAGGCTAGTTTTGTAGACATCTAAGTCTGCCCGTGAGTGCCCATTGTGTTCAGGGATGAACCTCACCAGGGGCCCAGTAGCCCACGGCCCCTAAAATTTTGCCAGTAGCCCAGCTGGCTACCAGATTTTCTGAATTTAATGTTAGACATATAGGACTGGGCTAGTAGATTATACATCTGGGCTACTTACTTCCATCTGCCAGGGGCCCAGCTGGCCACATAGACTTAGACATGAAGGTACATCCCTTGGTGTTGTGCATGCTGTAGAATGTTGCACAGTAAATCAAAGATATCCGGCATCCAAAAACTTGCAGTATAGAGTCGGGCATGTATTATTGTTTCCAAAATTATCAAACTTGTGAAAAAGGTTGTGACACCGAAGAAGCAAATAATGTATTTTCACTTTTAGTTTGGCCATAAGGTAAATTGTGAAGGAAAAAATTTACATCTATTTTACCAAATAAACTGATTACAATAAGCATGCTAGATGACATATATGTCAGTCCAAAATGCCCCATAATTTCTGTATGGGTATGCATCATTCAAGAAAATTTTAAATGGTACAGCATTAAACAAATAATCGTTTAACCCTAGTGTTAGGGCTATTCCATTAAAAAGGATGTACCAGGGTCGGAAGGCAGAAAATGAAAATTCTTGTGGGTTCTTGTCGATTTCTTATCTTATTGCTATACTCATATTTGTCCATTACCCTTGGTTGTGGGGATAGTAGAAAACTGCCATCCGACCCTGAATAGCCCTTAATGTCTGAGACTAGTAAAAGTTAATTCAGACTAGTGAAAATTTCACAATATGGAACAATTTCTTACAAAGTTGTTGTCAGACTAGTCATACTAGTAGCTGAACAAGTTTTTGGCAGATAATGAGTAATGTTTCAAAACTTTGCTCTGGGTCTGTGAGAAAATAAATTGCATGACAGAGTATTTTGTGACATTTTGTATTTAAGCATATAACATGTTCATGATGTAACTGAAGTAAAGATTTTTTGTTTTGTTTTGTTTTGGGTATTTAGTACTTCACAATTGCCTTAAGGGAGTACGAGTATCAGAAATTTTGTAATTAGAATTAAAATACTGACCTTTTGTTTTGAAGAATTTTTCTAATAATACAACATGAGAAAAAAATTATGAGAATCCTTGTAAGAATTTTTTAAATATAAGACATCAACATTTTTGCGGGAAACAGTTCTCAAGGGTTTCCTTCAATTTCTAATAGCTGTTTATATGACTTAAAATATATGAAAATATAATTTGAAATTTACGAAATTGTCTATTTTATGCATTTTAATGTGACCTATGACCATGATGACCAAGAAAATATGATACATGTGCAAAAAAATTTAACTCTGTTTGGAAAGGATAAAACACAAGGATATCCAATGCTTCTGAAATCTGATGCTCATACTCCCTTAAACACCTTGTTAGGAAAAAGACCTTTTCATCCCTAAAAAGTCTTAGTTTCTGGTAATCAATCTGACCTTTGATTTTTAGATCCAACTAACAATGAAATTTTTGTGATAAGCCTATAGTTGAATCAAATTTTTTCTCTCAAAAACCTTAAAATTGCTCAAACGATATTGGTAAATGTATCATCAAGGCAAAATTGGATTATTGTACTGGTGTCTTGTGATAAAAATGGCAGTTTTGGTGAGAATAGTCTTTCTTCTAGCTAAACATATGCGTATATAGGACAGTGTGTAAAGAATTAGAATTGAGACCAATATTTTATGTATTTTTATCAATAGAGAAAAAAAACTTCTTTTACTTTATAAGGATGTGACGATAACCAATGATGGAGCTACCATATTAAAGTTATTAGAAGTTGAACACCCTGCAGCCAAAGTACTAGTAGAACTAGCAGATTTACAGGATCAGGAAGTGGGTGACGGAACTACCTCAGTTGTATGTATATGTACATCTAGCACATAAATTGAAATATTGGGTAATCAGAATTCTAAGGACACCACTT
>MJUU01033314.1:2389-26345 GCA_002080025.1 Modiolus philippinarum | reverse complement strand
TGAATATTCCCGCTTATTTTTGGCGGCCATTTTGAAAATGGTGGTCAACATACAATTTTCAACACCATTTTTGAAGTCCCCATGGCAAACATTTTATCAATTTACACTTACACTTTAACCTTCATCTTCTATATAGTTTTGGAAATAAAAGACCATAATATGAAAATTTTGAAAATTCTGTGAAAAAAGGGCAATAACTCCTACAAGGGTTTTTGGATTTTCTCCAAAACTTCAGGGTGGGTAAATCTTGATATGTTGAACATTTTTGCAATTTGAAGTTGACCTCTATCTTCTATAGTTTCTTTGATAAAAAATACAAAACATTAAAATTTTGAAAAATTTCCGAAAAAAGGGCAATAACTCCAAAACTGGTAATCAGATTTTCTTCAAAATTGCAGGGCGGTTAGATCTTACCATGCTGATCACTTTTACTCCGTCAGATTTTTTATATCTTTATAGGTTTTCGAGTTATTTGCCAAAAACTGCAATTTACCCCTATGTGCTATTTTTAGTAACGGCAGCCATGTTGTTTGGTCCTTGGACTAATCGAACACAATTTTTAATCTACATACCCTGGTAATGGTTCAGGCCAAGTTTGGTTAAATTTGGTTCAGTGGTTTCAGAGGAGAAGATTTTTGAAAAAGCTTACGACGGACGGACGCCAAGTGATGGCAATAGCTCACATGGCCTTTTAGGCCAGGTGAGCTAAAAAGTTATAGCCGGACACGACTTTGTTTCCGACGGACAGACGCACCGACGGACGGACAGAGCTATTACTATAGGGTGTCCACCACTATGTGGCGGGGCCCTAATGAAAGGTAAGCAGCTATCGGGTATTTACATTTCAAGAGATCCAGCACTAGGCCAAATAAAACAAAGCAAACATTTGGGTGTTTATATATTTATTTTGTGATCACATGACATGACGAGTAGATCACCATGGTAACATCCTTCATAAGGTGAGCAATTACAAACAAAACAATACAAAAACAACATCAACTTTTTTTTTTATAAATAGCACTTTCACAATGGCAATATATCTAACTAGAATTTAAATATCAATAATATACAATTGTAGCTTTAAGATTTCGGAACCATGATTGACCACATGATTAATTTTAATGTCCCAAGTTTTATATGCCTAATAATATGCAATTGTAGCTTTAAGGTATTAGGACCATGATTGATTACATGGCTGTTAGAATTCTTATAAATGACAGACTATTCCTTTAGGCAAACATAGAAATTCAATAGGGTCTGCTAGATTCGTTCAATTTTGAGCTTGCAGTACAAAACAATTGCACATGTGTTTTATTGGTACTGACAGACAAATGAATGAACATACTTACAGACAAAAGACAAGAGTAAAACAATATGTCAATCCCCCCCTACTGGGCATTAAAATTCAACTTCATAATTCTCAAATTTCCTGTTTTTATAGAAACATTTTCAAATTGCAATTTCATCATGAACTCTCCGCGTCATATGCAGACTTACAGACCCTACAAAGCTAACCAAATTTTGCTAGATATTTTTCAGTAAATGTTTTAACAATAAATGACTGCATTGTATTGAAAAAGGATAGAAGTTTTTTAATGCAAATTAACTCTTCAAACTTCAAAGAAAATCTAACAGCAAATTGTATTGTGAGAAAAGAAAACATACATTTGGTAAAATATGGATTTATGGACCTCAAAACAAGGTTCAGCAAAGGTCATCAGCGAGGCAAACATTATTTATCAAGTCTATAAATCAACATATTAAGGTGGTAGACTAAGTTTAAGACAGCAAACTCTTTAAATCAGTAAGGCGTTTGAATCAGCATGTTTCAGCAATCTTTTTTAAGCATTGAAAAAGAATTAAAATCATCTATGTGACTAAGAAGCTTAGAATATATTAATGAAAATGATCCAAACAAACATACAAGTAATTTTAAGAGTTATGTCCCTTAACCTAGGTCTACCTAGTTAATTAAACTAATTTAGGCCAAATAATAAAATTTTGAAAGTTTTCTCCCCTCCATCCATTGTCAAGTTAGCCCGCAAGAAAATCTTATATTCCTATTCTGCTAATTATTCTTAAAAATCTGCCAAAAATTGACATTTTCACTACTTAACTGATTTAAAACTATGTAAGATTACCTAATTATTATTGGTAGATAACCCATTCTTGAAAACAGGACATTTCTCTATATATTCAACAACTTACATAAAAATATTATCTTCATATGTAAAGAAATGCTACAATTCATAAAATTTCTACATAAAAGCAATATAAACAGCAGTTTGTTGTGGCATATACGAAGTGAAAATGAGCTTATAGACCATGATCAAATACTTAATCTACCAAGGATTGTTGTATCTTAACATACATGGTGCCCAAGGAGGCACTTTAGATCAGATCTGTGAATGGATTGCTTATATTCTATTTGAAAAACCACTGTATTCAACTAATTTCAGTGGAATTCTACAAAGATTTCCATCGTAAAGGATACCACAAAAATCTGGCTAAAAATATATAAATGTTAAATTTAATTTTTAAACAGATATATTATTTATGCCTCTAGTTTTTTCTCTTAATCTGCTTCTGTAGTTAAAACTCTGTTTTCAAGATGTCTTCCCTGAGTTTCATGACTGTTTCAATAGAGCAGTCCTAACCTTACACCTCTACATCTGTGCACTTTCAGTACTAAAGTTTCCGATTAAAATTTGATGTTCTATGTAATCCACTGTAATTCCACTAAATTTCAGTGGAATTCTACAAAGATTTCTATGGCAAAGAGTCCACAAAACAATAGCTAAAAACTTTGGTTTTTTTACACCTATATTATGGTTAATCGTAATATTTGCTTAAGGTAGATAGACAGTAATATTCATATCCATGAGATTTTGTTGTAAGTCGGCACAATTTAAGATTCAATCCTATTTACCCAAAATCTGTAATAAAAAGTATGGGTCACCATGCTTGTTTTTTCTAGAATGGAGATCAAAGTTTGCTCATTTTTAGCCATTTTTTCACCCAAGTTTACAAAGAATGCATGGGGAAAATATGGAAAGGCAAATTTTAGCTTAATAGAAATGAACTTTTTATCCATGAGAATTTGGTGCATTTTTGTGAACAGATAGTTTATGATGTAATGTATTGGTTACAATTAAAAAATGAATTTAACGGAGATATTTTACAAAGTTTCCGGATGAAACATTATTTTCGGAAAAAGGGGGTTAATCTGCGGCAAAGTAAAGGAAATATGACGTTTCACATTTGTCATTCAATTATGACGTCACAAAGGAAAAGCCGTCAAATTATTATTCCGGTCGAAAAATCAAACCTATCCCGTACACAACTCTTTATTTTTCTTATGCGCGATTGCATTGCTCAGCGCAACAGTGTCTATCTACCTTAAAATATCAGGTGAGAGATGAACCGATCAAGGGAAATAATGTGTTCACACAGGTACTTGAAAAAACATAGTCTATAAGTTTAAATTTATTTGTAAATATTTATGTTAAAACATGCATTTGGCAATGTTTTATAAGTATTGTAACAAGCATTTCAGTGAAGGGTAAAAATACAGAAATTTTTGGTAAATACCAAGGTTTAGGGTAAAACATGAAACGTTCTTCTCACCAATACACATTTGTGTAAAAATTGGATTAAAATACTGAGGACTAGTACAAATAATCAAGATGCAGGACCAATTAATATGAAGCATTCTTTCAAAAGTAGAATTAAAAACAATATACAACATGTATAATATATGCCCTCATAATATTCTTACAACAAAAAAACAATGATTTACAACAATTAATCTGATTTGTGGTGTAAACAATGAATGGTCTGTTGTGTGTACCCTATTATATAAAGTACTGTGAAAGGGGTTATTTCATGTGGTTTAAATTTTGCACTTATGATTCCTTAACCTATTCGCGAGGTTTTTATTTTCCTGATTCTCACTTAGGGCTGTTCCAGTAAAACATATATGGGATGGCGGAAGGCACTAGAAAATTGTCATAACCACCCATAGATGCAAAAAAGGATTTTTTCATTTACTTGTGAATTCTGACTTAAATTTGTAACGACCACCCATAGCAGCAATTTTAAAGTGCCTTCCCCCGTCCAATGTATGTTTTGCTGGAACAGCCCTTATGTTTCATTAGGTTTGTAATAAAAACAAATCTAAGCGAGGCCAAATTTTCAAAAATATGTGCCAATCGCGAAATTAGCAAAAATAAACCCCTCCCCAATATTTCCCATTTTACAGTATTATATTTCTTTTATATGACTAGTTTACTGCTATAATGAGGTACTGTAGAACAGTGAAACTTTGAGGGGAAAATTTTTTCATCTGTATCATATCCTCCTTAGCCTGAGAAACAATATACCGTAAATTAAAATTTTACAAAATTAAAGTAGTGCTTTTCAAATGTGAGTACTTGAGATATAATAGTAAAATAATACCGTATAACTGGAAATTTTTGCGGTAATCTAATTTTCGCGTTATTTTGTGGTCATCAGAAGACCGCAAAAATTAAATTCGCAAAAATAACTATAATTATTGTCATTGAAACGAACTTCCCCGAATTACGTTAAAACAAAACAAAACAAACCCACTCCATCAAATATTTAAATATAAAAGCAGATATGTGAAGCTTGTAGTGGTCAGTGATTTTTAATAAACAAAGTTCAAAATCGCTAGGATGACACACAATCAATAACAGTTGCTTTTGCAATTATGCCAATTTTGTCTCTTAATAAACTAAACATTACACGATTAATTTTATTGACACCAATTAAATACCTTTGATCTCTTTTGTTTGTTTGTCGATATATTAAGTGATAGGTGAGATTAGAAGATCAGACGATGTTTTGACGGATTTAGTTTCTTAAATGCAGTAATTATTCATACTTTAGTTATCAATACAGATTAAACGTAAGCTTGGCAATAGACGCAAATAAATGCCGCACATATTTCAGTACCCGTATTTAATTCATATGAAAAAAAAATAATTCTATACCCATTTCCGTATAACATGAATGTCACATAAATTCATTCAAGTAACTGGAGAAGATATTCCAGCTAAATTTTTTTCACAGTCAGTAAGGGTCCGCAAAAATTAAATTACGCGAAAAAAAATATGCATTTTTTTTTACCCCCAAACCGCAAAAATTACGTTCTGCAAAAATTTCCAGTTATACGGTATATCCATATAGAAAAAAATTAACCTAATTTGAAAAGATAAAACATGAGGAATATAAATATACTATCAAATAATTTTGCAGAATTTCAAAATTAACAATAGTACTCCCATAATAATTATAGTTATGCTTCAGACCTAATATCAGATCATTCCTACATGACAGACTGAAACTAACTATATATATAAGGAACCTGTATCTTGATGTGTGGGCTTGACTTGTCACAATTAAGGGGGTTCGCTACTCCATTTGAAAATAAATAGGATTTCTAATAAACTAAAATTAAAATACAAGTAATTTAAGTGGAAAAAATTGATAGGTTGATGGTCTCGTTTTTGAGATTTAAGTGATTGAAAATTTGGTGGGAAACTGAACTCCTCTGATTTTTCGTAGGATTAACATTAGCATGGTTTGACCGTGAATGAATGTGACAGAATAAATAGAATTCAATGAAATTTCGACAGAATGCTCACAAAGATGTATAGAATGAAAATATGATAAAAAATAAGGGGGTCGATGGGCAAAAAATTATAATGTTTTTAGATAGATAAAATCCGAGGATTCCGAAAATCTGACAGAAATCAGAAAACATGAGGAGCGAACCTCCTTAAATAAATACAAAATTCTAAGTGATGATAAATGTAATTTGATAAATATTTCATTCAACTCAAGTGTGAAAAATGCAAAATTTTTACACTCAAAAAATGCATAATACCATATTGTACTACCCTAAAAATGATTTGTGGTAATACAAAAGCATGGAAATATGAAAAGCTAATAAAAATGACAACGCAATTTGTTTTTCAATGTAAGCACCATTTACATAATTAAATTACAAAATTGTGTATTACAAAAATACCTAACACAACAAAAATACAACAAAATATAAATAACAAAAGAAAAAGAAACATTAGTGGCTCTATCTTGATAGAAAGAGGAGGTTATTACTTCTATTCCTACACGTGAAAAAGTCAAATAAAAATTTATTTATTATATAGATAGCGTTGAATGATCATGTTTTCTCATAAAATATTGTCATGGGTGAAAATAAAGGACTTCTAGTCACTGAAGGAAGTGATGTAACAATATCTCATCAATGTCATTGTTAAATAAACAACTGATGCATTAAACTGGAAAAAATAATCTGCATCTAAAATCTCTTTTTTGAGTAGAAAATCTCTATAATAAAAAGCTTAACTAATCAGACCCCTGACTACTGGTAATAGGTATCTTATAGTAATGGTCATGGATTTTGAATTGGAATCCAAACTTTTTATGTAGATATTTTGTTGAGCATTGGATTTTCTTTTGTTGACCACGGACATAAGAGTAAGACAATGAATTCAAACAGATGACACTAATGTTTCTTTTCAGCATACTAAAATCTAACAAACATTTACTAAATTTGGCACTAAATCAAATAACTTTGTAACAATTCATGTGAAGCTAACAAAACACAACCATTTTGTTTTCTTTGTCGGCTCAACAGCAGCCATGAAAACATGTCCAAATACTAAACAGTGTTAACTAAAGCTGACAATGGCAAAGGGCTTTTCCAATGAAATGTAAATTGGAGTGAAGGGGGGAAAGTTAGATTATTAGACGTTGGTCAAAAGTTTTTATTCAGTATGTGCTTTTTACTATAATGCAAAATGATCTAAAAAATAGTAGTTTATAGTTGAAGGGATATTAGAATGTTCCATAAACTTTCTTTCCTCCCACATTTAATGGAGCAACCCTCAACATGTCAACATAATTACACCTTATAAGTTTCACAATAAAGGGTTTTGATAAATCCATGTACCTATATAATTTTTTTCATATAGTCATTATAACTGAATATGCATCATTTTCCAATACTGCAACTAAGGGCTTTTCCAGAAAAAAAATGTACAGGGGGGCAGGAACGCAAATTATTTTTTTTTACCTTGGTGGAGGGTGTTATATTGCTTATACCTGAAAAAATAATTAAAATTATGGTGGTGGTACCCTAAATTATGACTGGCGTTCCTGCCCCCCTGTACATTTTTTCCTGGAAAAGCCCTAAGCTTATCTTCAATACCCAAGTGGAAATGTACTCGTGAAAAATACCATTAAGCCCAACAAATATAACTTCACTTACAGTGACATACATATTTAAAAGAGGGTCAGTTGGTAAGCTTTGTATTTTATTTTACTTTTTCATTTGATATTGATATCTAGAGAATTTGTGTTTTTCTTTTAATTGATTCGTTCAAAAATTTTATTTTTAAACAAAAAAATAATTAGTACCATTACTGATTTTCAACCTGATTGGTGAAATTGGTGGAGATTTAGAATTGGTGAACATTTTTAAGTATATTTAACCTTTGCAAGAGATTGGTTGCATTCGAACATAGTTTAAACTGTATATATGTTCATAACCAAACCATATTCAATTTAAGATTAATCTATTTCAGAAAACAATGCAACAATGCACAATGTGCTAAGGCCCAAAATAACACGACTAGTGACAGAAAAATTTTGTTTCCATTTCAAATAAAAAATATTGCACAAAAAACTAAAATTAATCTAGCAATGTTGTATACTCTGACTAATGCAAATTTAAAATCGCTAAAAAATATCAATACGTTAGATAGGAGCATCAATGTCTGGAAAATATGACATATAAACCTAATGTCATACACAATGGGGTGCAGACTTCATTCTTCTAGGAATTCTACATAATACTGAGCCTCTTTCAGGTAACTTTTGATAAATGTCGGAAGTGGTAAATAGTCAATGTGGTCTCGACGAACGATCTGCAAAATTTTGAATCGACAAGAATGTTGCAACGACTGCATCTGTTTGAATCTTGATACTGGATGTAATAGATGAACTGGCATAGGTGGCGCTCCAGGTCCTGATGGTCTTACAAAATACAGAAATTGTCCATTTCGAGAATTTTGCACACACTGTTCAATAAATTGACGTATTGTAGATTTTCCATGTGTGTCTGGTTGTGACCAAAAACTGAATTTACCTGAAATTATACAGATTTACAATTTATATCATAAAAAATAATTCAGACTGATTCAGATTGTTGATGAAAAATAAACTAAATATTAATTTTAACAGTTTTAACTGCTGTATCATCAATCAAAGTTTGGGAATAACATCAGTTTTGACTTTTGGTTACCTGGCTTCTGCCTTACAAGAAAGCTTGAGCTTGAGCTGTTGAGAAATTGCGATGACTGCACTTCCAAAACAAAGTCTTAGATAGAAGCTTGAGCTTGAGCTGTTGAGAAATTGCGATGACTGCACTTCCAAAACAAAGTCTTAAATTTAAGATGGTCTCCAGCATGTCTATTCACGTACTGCAGTACATAATTCATGTACATGATAAAACATGCATGTACAATTTTACGAATCAAAAAGTGCAAGCACGTACATTTGAAAAATTGAACATTGAACATGTTGAACATTGTGGTTTTCAGATCAAAATCAAAAGAGAAAGGAAAATAGTTGTCAGCATATGTCATGCAACTTGATAGGTTGCTTGCAAAGTAAAAATACTGGTATGCATATATACCCTCAAAAATACCTTGTACCCCAAATTTAAATTCAAAGGGTACCTGTAACCCCAACTGCAAAAAGCAGTGGGCTATTTTCAATAAACTCAATGTGTAAAAAATATGGAAGAGTATGAATCAACATGATCAATACCGAAAATGGTAAAAATATGATTTTCCTGTCTCTTACACGTAGAGATTAGTCGCCCTTAAGTGGAATAGTTTTTATTTCAGATGTAAATCAGTATACAAGTATCTGGTTGAATAAGCAACCATTTCAATTGACAAAAATAGCCCTGAATGATCATTAACTGGATAAATTTTTTTTGGGGTAGCTGCTTCATCAATGATAAAAGTGTCTTGTATAAATGTCTGGAAATAGACCGATTAATTGTTTTGAAAATTGTTTCATGCCTTTTTTATGACAAATATCATGTACATGTAACAATAGGTTTATTTAAAATGTTTAATTAAAAATCACTTTCAATGTATGGTTTAGGGTGCAACAATTTTAGAAACAACAAAGCAGCACATTTTGGAAATATTGTGACTGAATTATGGTTTATTTCTTAATCAAAGATTGATCATGCCTTTGTAAGAAGACAAACACTACCTTGCTTATGATTGAATAGAATTTTAACTATTTCATATAATTTTTTATAACAATATGCATTATTTAGTACAGTGGTCAAAATAGATATGAATGTCACAAAGAGTGTGACAGTTTCACTGATTGCTTTCTAAAGTATAATGGTTTTGAATTAACTGTGGTTTAGATATATATATATTTGCCATTGCTGAATATGTGTTGTATATTGCCTTTTTTGCACATTTTTTGCCGTGGCAAATTTTGCACTTTATTTTGGTCAATCCTTTATGGTGCTCTATACTTGTAGCTTGATTAGCTCAGCCTCATATGTTTGGTGACAGGTAGACAGACATGCATGTACCATTATGCTGCTCAATTCTGGTATGATGAACTCTGCCTTGCATGTTGAATGACATACAGACAGACAGACATACATACAGTATATAATGCTCTATCCAGGTATGATAAACTCTGCCTTGTTTGTTCACAGACAGACAGACATACCTTTATGATGCTCAATCCTGGTATGGTGAACTCTGCCTTGCACGTTGAATGGCAGACAGACAGACAGACAGACATACCTTTATGATGCTCAATCCTGGTATGATGAACTCTGCCTTGCATGTTGAATGACAAACTGAGGATATATCGGTCATCAGAGCTGTCCCGTACTAGAAATGATCCATCTGGTTTGTCCAGTAATTTTACTTCCGCTTCCTCCCAACTCAGTGGTCCCCAGTACCATCCACACTGCAAAAAAAATAAAATCAATGACGTAAGGGATAAAAATCCATGACGAAGGGATTGGTAAACTGCAATAAATATGAAGCATTTAAGAAACTTTAAAATGTGTCGATGAGACACAGATACCCCAACAAAAGATTTATAGCAATCATTAATCATTCATAAAATTTAAGCTTCAGGTCACAGAAGTGGTACTAAATTATTATACATAAAGTACTACAAATATTTAAAGATTTCACTAGCTTCATCATTTTCAATGAAGTTCTAATATCACTTTCTCCCACTCTCATCCATTGATTAAATGTGCACGAGACTTTTTGACTAGTGGGTGTTGAGTGACATTTCCCACCATTTTATGATTTGAGTTTTACACAGATTTAATGGGAGGAAAAACATTATCATTCAGATACTGTAAACCAACTCATTTTTGCGGATACTTAATTTCAAATTTTGTCCCTTAAGATCAACTTAATGGAGACTAAGGAGTAAGGGTGGTAAAGGCCTTATTCGACCTGAAAAATAAATTTGATTGAATTCAGAGAAATTTCTCATTGAAATGATCTATTGATATGGTTTTTCAGTAAACAGTAACATTTCTCTAATATTGATGTAAGATTACCGAGTTTTTGAATGTAGATGAAGGGGCAAATTGAAGATTTTGTCGAAAAATGACAAATTTGACCAATTTTGACTACTTTTCCTGTATAGGAAAATGGAGCACATGCAAGAACCACAAAAATATTTATATGAGAGGTTCAAATCATTTGTACCAATAACATGAATAAGTTGGTAAATTATCTAATTGCATGGTTCTTGAATGTGCTCCATATTTCCGGTTAGGAAAACTGTTCCAAAATCTGTCGAATTCGGTACATGTATATTTCTATGAAAATGTTCAAAATTAAACTTTTCATGACGTCAGAACTGTACCTATTGTGACATCATTGGTTCTAACTTTTGTATTTTTTCTGTAAATGGGATCTCAACTTTGAAACGAACATGAAAGAAAATCTTGAAGTGCAACTTAGAAATTCACTGGAATTTTGGGCTAAAGTAACCCCTTATCCCACCTTGTCCTTTTTGGGATTTTCTACTGATACATTAATATTAGGACTAGAAATATTCGTGACAACTTATTTTTCAGATATTATCACATTTGTGAAAATAAGCTGGTTTACAAGAGTTTGTGATTGAAAAAATATTTCTAGAGTAGTCATGGAATTAAATTTCAACTTAACATGTGTCTGCAGGGTATTCTTTTCCTATTATAGAATCTTGTGCAATTTTCTGTGTAGATAATTGTATTATTGTTCAAAATATAAAATAAAATTTTGGGGTCACAGCGCATTTTAGTGCAAAAACTGAAATTGAAAATTTCTTGATTTTACGTAGAAATGTTAGGGATTTTGTTCATACTTTGCATATGTTTTGAAATCATTATATAGTTTAGATATAAAAAAATAAAAATAAGGGGTCCCCATTGAAATAAGACAGATAAATTGTGAAAGGTTAATTTCTCTCATGATATCCATATGAAATGCTTTTTTCAAATTATCTCCCTTTGTGTAATTTCTGTGTCCTGTAAAGCCTGCAACATATCTAGAGCACATGTGTTTTTGTTCACCCTTTTCTACTGAAAATCTTGTAAACAGAATAAGGAATAGAAGTTTCAAATACTTTGAAACTTTCTTTACATTTTACATTTTTTGTTAAATTTTCTAATGTATGAAACCTAAATGAACAAGTATTAGCAGTGATTAGACAAAAAATGGTGGAATAATACCACTGAGACACCTTTATGTGAACAAAGTACTTACATCTTTCAACTGCTGCATACTTTCCATAAAGTCTTGTCTATAGGCTGAAAAATAAAAATGTCACACACTAAATTTAAAAAATTCACTGAACAAACTACTAATCACAAAGCGTCAGTCTTTATTTCTTTGAATCAATTTAGTTTTGGCGTCTTCTTTATGTCTGCATGAATTCACCAAGTTCCTTCATTTCTATATACACTGTATATGTGTCTGAATATAAATTATAAGTCCAATACTTATGTCATTTACAAGTATTTGTTCCATTTGAGGTCCTTTGAGTGTTTTAATTTACAAGTCTAAATTGGTGTAGTCTTTTTGTGTGTGTGTTTGAATTCATTTAGTTCTTTGTGTATCAGAATTAAACTTAATCCTGGTATTCCTGAGTTTATCAACTTCTTATATTAATTTGCGAGTTGTTTATGTGTTTGATCAAATCCACTTACATGTAGCATATTTCATGTATTTAGTCCCAAAATTCTTTAATATATTTTCTTTCTTGGGAAATTGCAAATTTTTCAAGGTCTCAGTTACCTTAAACATGTAAGAATAGAGGATGGAAACTACTCAAAATTCTAGCCTGTCTTGAAACAAAAATTTTACTATATTTGCATTATTATAATATTTTTATTAGCCTGTACACACATGAATGTACAAAAATTTAAGTATACCCTGTGAAAATTGCATGTACATATTTATTTGGACTGAGAAACATGTAAAACGCACGAAAGCGGAATATAAATTTATCGGTAATTTGTATGAACTTCTTTTGATCTACAGACAATGACAGAGACTGTTAATCTCAATATCACCGATTTTGACAATTCAGGTCACCATGAAGGTTGCCTTGTTTTGGAACTATTTGTCATGTTCACACACGACACATGTAATATGTTGAATGAAGAAAGCATATAAATAATTGCAATAAACAATAGGTTAACTGTCCTAATTTATTATAGAATTCTATTTATAATGTTTATCATTTTGTGAATAACTGATAAAAGAAAGAAGGAAGTAATTTTTTTGTTTTTGAAACAGACTTTATCATGGCCTACGCATCAAGCTCGCTGGAAAGGGCTCACTTAATACTGGCTACAATAAAGTCTGATTGAAAACCATATATTCCAAAAGGTTGAAACTACCACTTACACTTTAGGCCACATCAAATTAATTTATAGATTCTCATCCCCACCCGCCCCATTTTTTCTAAGCTCAATTTTTTTTTTTTTTTTTTCAATTATTCAGGAATTTTCTTTAAATTCCTATCAATTTAAGTGAAAATCAGTAAAAAATATAGAATAAAACCCTCCCACTCACCCCAGATTTTTTGTTACAGGTGGATGAGAATCTACAAATTAACTTGATAGGGCCTTTTAATGCTATGACGATATGTTTATATATATATATATATATACCAACCTACTAATTACATGTACATGTTCTTGTACTTACATGTTTCCCTGTGAGTTCTTGGTACAATGGCGGGGGGTCTGCTATCAATATCAACAGATTTCTGTCTAACAGGAATTCTTGGAGCTTCACTTGATGCTGTGTTGCTATGGTTACTATCAGTCATCCCAAGTTCTGCCAATGACATGTGAATAGGTTCAGAATCGTCATAGTAATAATCTGGTAATCGTTTTAAAGGTGCCGTATGCTTATCATAACTTGAATTTAGTTGTACTGTGTCAAGAGCCGCTGCCTCACATGCATCCCCACTTGAGTCATCATCTAACTCGTCTGCAAATGAGTTTCTTCGACTTGCCATACTTTCTAATATGGCATCAGCGTCATCCTCATATGACATGACATGAATATCAGTTAAAATTTCGGTTGATCGAATACTTGAATTGTCATCGCTCTCAGCAAAGGAACTCACTGAGTCCATGGTAGAGCTTTTCCGATTTCGATTTCCAAATCCCCTAAACTCAAATCTTGAGTCACAAAAATATTGAGTCTGTGATGTTTCAGGAGTGGGCAATACATTATTTCTAGTTGTTCTTTTTTGTGATTCTTCAAAATCGTCACAGAAATTATCAAGGAGATCTAAACTAACATTTTGTTTGGTTTCTGTTTGAAAGTCTTCTAAATTATTTTCACAAAGATTTAGTGTCTTCTTATTTGACGATGTTTTTCCCAAATCCAATGAATTTGATTCAGAAATACAAGAATTTAGTCGAAATGGAGAAGCAGAAGAATGGTTACAGTCAGAAATGTTGTAACCTACTAGTACTCTATTTTGCTGGCAATCAGTACAATTGTCAACAAAGTCACAAGTAGTCAGGTCTCTTTCTGTTATACATGTACCTGTATCACATCTTTCACAGGTACATGTATTTTGTATGGCACTATCAACAGATTCTGTAGTCAATTTAGCACTATATTTTTCCAATTTATCACTATAAACAGTGTTTTCAAGTCCCTCAGATATCCATCCTAGTTGTACCTCTTTTTCATGTGTAAATGAATTACTTCCCTTTACAAGTTCTTTTGAAGGGTTTTCTTCCATCGCTGGTAAACATAAAGTCTCTTCATTTCCATTTATTATTCTTTTATTTTCATCCTTAGAAAAAATGCTTTTGTCACTTTCAAAATTTGTAGAGTTATCTCCCATTTGAAGAACATTTTCTAAACTTGTAGAGTTATCTTCCATATTCGGAATGTTATTTTCCAAAGTTGAAGAGTTGTCTCCCTTATGTGGATTGGCATTTTCCAAACTTACAGAGTTGTCTCCCATATTGAGAAGGTTATTTTCAAAATTTGAAGAGTTGTCTCCCTTATGAAGAGTATCATTTTCCAAACTTGTAGAGTTGTCTCCCATATTAAGAATGTTATTTTCCAAATTTGTAGAGTTATCTCCCTTCTCTGGGATTTCTATCTCTACCATTTTTTCCTGTGAACTCTCCAAAGTTTCACGTCTTTTTTCATTTCTACATTCATGGACTTCTTTGATATCTGCATACCCATCATCTTCTGATATGTGTAGGATTTCTAATTCGTCAGGAATGCTCTCCCCTTCCGTAGACAACGGTGAATCAAGAACAATGCACTTTACAGTGTCACTTGAACTTACTGATACCGACAAACTCCCACATGTCTCTGATATGTTTGCTGTACTTTCACTTTCACTTTTCACAAAATCAACATGATCACACATGTTATCAACTTCAGTAAATAATGTCTTTGATTTGTCATTTTCTGTAATATTACACAACCTATTATTTTGAATTTTTCTGTTTTCATCACAACCAGATATCCCATCATTCTCAGCATGTGCATTCAAGAATGGCTCCCTATTTTCATCGATATTTTCACATACATCTTCATCACTGCTTTTCGCTAGCACTTTAAAATTGTTATCATTAAATCTTTGGTCCTCTTCCAAACTTTTTTCAATTACACCTTTTTCAGTTGCAATGCTACAAGTGTCATTGCGACCTTCTATATATGTGAAAACATTTTCTTCGTGATGATCTTGATGACAAGGACTTTTAATAGAGTCTGGTGTCTTGAGATTATCATACATACTGTATTTACGATCAGGAAGGGGTGGACCTTCTTCTTCAGGTGTGGGGTAACGTTGGTTACTAATTTCTGAATTCAATTCACATGAATCTGCTGACTGTTGGGGAAGAGAAAATGTTAATTCAGATTCGTTCTTTTTCTGAGATCGTTTACGAAATAATATTTTTGGATTTGCATAGAGATCGCCATTTGCGCCATATTTACTCAAGCATGTATCTGAATTACAATACCCTTCGTGGCTTATGGTCAGTTGATTACCCTGGACACAGTCTTGTAAACTTGAGCTTTCATTTTTCATTGATTGAATCATAATTTGAGAAAAGTCTGGAGAATTGTCACCACAAATAGTATGTGGTCTATGTAAAGAAGTGCTGACATCATTGTTACCACCACAAATCTGCATATTTTGTGGGCTATTATCAATTTTAAGATTCCCCAGTCCAATATCAATATTTGGATCTAAATCAAGGGACCTCATGCAACTTTCCGCAGTTCCTGATGACTGGGTTCTACGATGCTGACTTACACGTAAATTGACATCTCTGTTAAAATTTTGGTCGGATGTGACTTCATTTAACGCCAACTGATTTAATTTCATTTTCCTTCGGACTTCATCAAGAGTTTCATAGCCAGGGTCTGGATCGATAAAAATTTCATCATTTTTTGTCTCTAGGTTATCAAGATCAACAGCTTGATCATCTGTTACCAGAAAATTGTTTTCAACAACGTCTCGCACTTCGAAACTTCTTTCCATGGATTTATCAAATTCAAATATTCCATTTCCATTTACAACTGGTGTAGTTTTTTTGTTCCGTTTCTTTTTATGTCCTTGAAGAATCGTTAGCATTGGTTTTTCAGCGCGTCTATCTGATTGAGATCTTGGAATTTCATTTTGTTTGTCCTTCTCAGACTTCGAAGAATATTCATCACTTCTTCGTCTGAACGATACGCCTTGCACACTGTCGTCTTCTGGAATGCCAAACTCATAACCTTTACTCCGTAATCGAAATCGTCTTTTCAGTCTCCTAAACAAGCCCCCATTAGACGTAGGTGATACTTTTCCTGGAGTGATGCCGGGTGGTAAAGTCTGTGATTTTTGTTTTCTCGACTCCATTCTCATATTATCATTCTACGTTTACTCCTTATAAAACCTGAAACAACAAATGTAGTCTTAAGTAGATCTTAACAACATGCAATATGGAGTATTCTCATACAATTAAATTACATAAACCACTTTTAACTTTTTAAAGTTGAATCATATCTAAAATGTTTAATGATGATATTTTCACAGACATTTCTGATTATTTCCTTTAATTTTTACGAGTTAGAAATAAACAGAAACATATTAAGTATGTTAAGATTCTAGATCAAGATAATAAAAATAAATACATGTATCACCACACAATTACATGTATCCTACAGACTTTGTTTTGACTTTTAAAAATTAAAACTGACGTTAAAATTCATATTCCCATATTTCCAAAATTTCTTCATTTTATTCTGTTTTGGTGTAGTTTTTGATGTTAGGCCAAACCAATTTAATTCTCTGTTTGGCATCAACTTTACTTTTGAAATGAAGGGGAATTAGGCAAACAAACAAATAACCAAACAAGTGATGACCCTAAAGGATGTCTCGCCTGTCCCTGCTGGACTCTAAATTGATGTGAAATCTAAGTGAACTAATCAGAAGAGTGTACATGCTCACTAGACCGTGAAATTGAGGTCAAGGACAAAAGTCACCTGCCAGACTGACATAGAAAACAGAACNAGGAAGAGTGTTTGAAAATAGCACACTTTGATCTGACAAGTGTCCATTTAAAGGCAGTTTTCAGAATAACATTACATCTAGAGATGATATTTTTTTTTCAATACAGCTCATTTTTCCTCATTTAACTTTTTATCAGGTCTTCAAATAATTTTCTATTAAGAATACATACTTGTTGTCTCCTTAATTCACCATTTAACTACAGTTTTAATTGCAAAAAATGAAAAATATCTCTTGTTTGTTTTCTTAAACAATGTTAAAAAAATCACACATTTTCAATGGGCTCGCTTACGCCTATCAAAGAAATAACTTGTTTTGGCCTTATTGGGTAATTATATGTACCAGACCAACATTATTAATAATTTGCATTTTTGCAACAAAAGTGTATACTACTTGTAATTTAAAAATGATCACAATATTATACACTTATTGCTGAAAAATGCTACAAACATTTACTTTTTAGAATGTAAACTGACATTTTTTTTCGAACAGGTGCCATTAAATAGACTTTTTGTTACATGCCATGCTTTTGTTGTAAGGGCTTTTCCAGGAAAAGGTGTCTCCAGGAGGCAGAATGCAGGAATTATAAAATGTTGTTTGTGGGGTAAGATTTGAAAGCACTAAACATGTAAATATTCATCTAAATTTTAATATGTTGATGGTATCCCTGAATTTCCCGTGCATTCTGCCCCCGTAGACAGTTTTTACTGGAATAAACCTCATTGAAAATTTCAATATGAGGATACATCGTAATTAAATATTGTAAAAATTTCAAATCTTTATAAATTGTCTGATTTGTGAAAAAGAAAAAAAAATATGCCATTTTCCTTTGTGATGTTGTATAACATGTATGAACATGCTACAGATATGACAGATATTTAATTTTAATAATAAATTTCCGTAAACCATTTTTTAAACATGTTCATGTACCCTTTAGCATGTGTTTAGCAAGTCAAGTTAAATCATTTACCCCTAAATAAGATTTTTTTGTTGCATGCCTAAGTTGCAAATCATGCTAAAATATCATAAATTTTGTTATCATTGAAAATTTCAATACGTGCATTAACATGATTAAAAAGAATAAGATTTTAAATATCTTATCATATTGTCTTGATTTGTGAAAATGAAAAATGCATGTATATTTGACATTTTCTTTTGTGATATTGTATTACAACATCTATATACATATACTAAACATGATAATTGCCTGATTTTTTTTGTTTGATTTGTTAACTTTATTTGTATTTATGCCTTTTATAAATGCATGTTTATTCATTGCTTTCATCATTATTTTTTTGCATGTAATGTACGTTTTCTTTTCTGCCTTTATCAGATTTGTTGATATACATACATACATGTACTTGTTAAAAAGTATACAACAATTTTTTTTTTTTATTTTAGCTAAGTCCCTATATATTTTTTTAATGTTGTTTGTCATGTGCATAAAAAATGTTAAGTCATGTGGAAATTGAAAATGAGCCTACTGTCACTGCCAGTTCCATAAGGATCGGTCAATAATCAAACATACTGTACAGGTAACAAGAAAACTCAAAAAGTATGTGTCTATAAAATGATCCTCAAGACATCTACTTATCAACTAATTAAGAGTAGGAAGGTGGACAGTTGCCAACGTCCACCTTATTACATGACCAAATGAAAGAAATTTGTCAATAAAAGTGGAGATATATATTTTTTTAGGATATCAATAGCCTTTTTTGATATTGAATTTAAAAGTTATCTCTACTTTTACCATATATGGCATATATGACTAACTTGGTACAGGAAGACAACCGGCAAATGTTTCACATGTGGAACCACTGGAGCCGCATTGGGGAATATTTACATGTCATGCATGTAGTCTACATGTGTTTGACTTGTATCTGTAGCTGTATATGTTAGTGCAGGATATCCACTCCCGGATATAAATGCACTGGAAGGAGAGATATGGTTAGTCCAACCAATGGAGACTTGTAAATGAAGTTATGTACAAATCAAGGAATATTTGCATGAGGAATACATGTATCAACACAAATTCAAATGTACATGTGTTTGATTTTGCTGCAAATGCCAACATTCCGAATTATTTATATCTCTTCTCTTTTATTATAATGCAGAGTCCTGACAAGCAAATGCCATGAAGGTACCTTTGTTGCTCGGGGGGTCACGCCATATATTTTTTGGTAGGGGTGAGCCGCTGGCATATCAGGACCCCACCCTTATCATATATTAAGAATCTTAAAAATATATACCTTATCACATTATTAGCAGAAAAGAATACCTAATTATATAATGCAGACAAGTATATATGGCCATTTATTGGTATGAAAACAGAAAATGCTTTATTTTCAATCAAAAAGTAGTGAACTGACATGTTTTTGATACCTTTATCAATGTAGAAATGTCAAATTCTGATTGGAATCTGATTTAGATGTTACATGTTGACCTTATCACATAATCTCATAGGAAATTTCTTATCCTTATCACACATTTTCATCACAAATTAATACCCTTATATAATAGGAATCAAGAAAAAGGTACCTATTCCAGCGGCTCATCCCTATCTCATCAGAAGTGATCCCCCCCAAGCTTTGTTGTTGGCATAGTGTTTTAATTTCTATCAGTGCAAATTTCTGTTTTTAATACATACAATTTTAGCATGTATGTCTTTAGGTTTGGTACAATGCTGAGCCAGCTGGCTGATGTAGATATCAGAGGATATTCTCTTATCCGGCGTGACATCACAAAGCTGACTTGACCAATCAGATCAGTCGATGTCAATCTTACACCCCGAATGTAGGCAGTGACGCGATCTATATTCATAGATATAATCTATGTAAAAAATCAATATTTTAAATTGCAATATATTCGGTGTTATAATAATTAACTATGATCGTGAAATTCGGATATGATTTTTATATTGATGTTCCAAATGCATATTCCGAGTTTGATTTAAATATCTTGAAAGATGAATGAATAAATCAAAGTTGAAGTTACTTAGATATATAGTGAAATGTGTACCTTTTCACCTCCTGCACAGGAAAAGTGCCAGGATGTCTGGATAAGAGAATTGACCCATTTCCAGTTTTACAGGATTTATCTCCCCTCTCACTTCCAGTTTCAAAACTGCGGCTATCGTGTAGAAAGCAATAAAGGAATATATTCATAGTGTTTTATTTTTCTGCCTTCTATTACCACTTCGCTGCTAATAAATAATTATGTAAAAATATTTTACACATTTCTCTTCTCTTTTGTTTTTTTTTTTTATTTTAAAAAATCTATTAAAAGGAAGGTTCGCGAACTTCATTAGTGATGTCATAAAATCTAATTTACATTTTTTGGTTGGCAAAGTCGTAGTAACCCCACTATATAACAATGTAAAAGAATTTTTGATCTTTTGTCATTTTTTCATTATCCATCCGATTTTGGATCTGTAAAATGCATAGTAAACTTTAAGATTTTCATATTTTTTCTGCCGATTTACTTTTTAAAAATTTTGTGCAGAAAAAAATTGATGCGGTTTTAAAAAGTGTCAAAATTGCCGAGTTTTATATACTTTACAAAAACGCTAATTATATAGATATTTAAAATAAATTTATTAAAAAAAAATAATACCCTGTAAAAGTGTAAACATTCCAGATTTTCGATCAAAAAGAATTATCAAGATACCTCAATTAACAATTTCGTACGAGTGAATTGAAAATGACATTTTTATGACCCTTATTAATTATCACGCTTTCTTGCCAACCAAATTTACATGCTTATTTTTACAAAATTTCTTTGCAACATTTTCTATCTCGTTTATTTTTATTTTGTATATGAAAACTTTTTTATTCACATGCAAAATGTTTCACCATAAACGAAATCAGGATGGAACATGAAAGAAAAAAAATGTGCATTTTCTTTTTCTTTGTGTATTTCCTGAAATGAAAATAATTTTATTGCAGTCTGCTACTAAAAGCAAAACGGTTCAAAAAAGTAGCTTTCGAAAATTGAAACACTCTGAAATTGGCGCATGCAATCACATAAACACGTCCACAGCATAACTTGTAGCTTTACATAGAGAAGAAATCTATACTTGTAACCATTTGTTTTTTGTTTTCAAACTAACTTCAATTTCACATTTAGAACAATTTTACTGACATCCATTGCATTTTGTTTTCATTAATATTTGCCAATTCAGAGTCATCCTACACTTATTCTGAAGGTAAATCTCCACAACAGACTTTTATAAGCAGAAATGTCCAAAGTAACATTATTCCAATGCTTTGGCTTATACTTCTTCAAAGATGCCATTCGGCCCACATGACCAAAGTTAAACTTTTTGCAGTTTGTATCAATGCAATGTAGTGATGCACTGTCTTACAAAGTTCAGAACCCAGCCTTTAAACTATTCATATTCAAGCAGTTTTAGAAGGCCACAGGGCTTATATCTGTTGACCTAGACGTTATTGTGTTATGTATTGCTGGTTCCCAACCATGCGGGAAATGTGTTGTGTATGTATCTTGTTGAAATCACTCACATGTTATGGTCATATTGTGGAAAACTGTGTAAAAATTTTTCTGCAATCGAAGATTTGTAAAAATTGTTGCTAAATTCTACTTTCAGTCATGCTTGTGTAGTGCAACTACTGCACCTCTGCATGTCTTGCAGTTGCAACGAAAATAATTTGTGAAATAAATCGTTTTGGTCGTATAAAATAAATAATTTATATTTTCATATTAATATTCAACATTTTACTATCAAACACCAAACATTATAGAATTATTTCAGGTATATCCAGTGTCACCTGGAAATCGACTGATGTGTATTCCAGTAAAATTTAAATTGAATACATATTTATCTTTCGTAAGTCTGTAAAAAATGCTGAAATACAAAATTTTAGGAATAAAAATAAGATATAACGATAATATATGATTTGAAAAGTTGTATAAATGTGAATGCATATAACTGCCTCAAGTTCTATGCATTTTAGGGGTAATTTTAATTATTTCATAAAATACATTTCAGTTTGAATAAACATGATAAACATCGCAAAAATTTTAATCTGACCCCCTGCTACGTGTACACGTGTCGGAAGGTGCTCAGGTAAGTTTGTCAGGTCACCTGTGCTGTGTAATACGATTAAAACAAGTGCCGATTTTCAGTTACACAAATAGGAGAAACTGCGGCTAATAGCCGCAGTTTTGTAGTTTAATGATCGTCCACCAGGTGGTGCTTTAGTAATTGGAAAGTCGTCAATTGCATACCAAATCTTTACTGGCCCTTGTTTTTGTTTATGAAAGATATTTACTTTGATATGCCAGCGAAGCTGGCACTTATGGTAAGAATGTAATCCAAGGATATATATTGGCGCCTTCGAATTTTTTTCTGCCTGTCACGTGACCTTTTTATACTACCAAAATATCACATGACACAATAAAGTTCATTCATTGGCTGATTTTATTTCTCAACATAACGAGAATCAGTTTGCTTGTCCGTTTTTTGATGAGTTGTCAATTTTTATTCTTTTTGTTAATCAATTAATCAAAAATTTATTGTTAATAATTTCTCCGATTTTTAAAATCATATGTCTCGCCCAGTCGGTTTTCAACGCGAAAAAATTTCCCTTCTGGTCTCCTTACATTTCACGTTCAACCGGAAACAAGTTCGTGCTGCCATGGTGACACTGACGATGAACCGGTTCAGCAATTTATATTTTTTTCGCTATTTAGTATTATTGTTGTGGTTTAGAAACATGTTAATTAGTTTAAAATATGCTGGATTGTCAAGTTCCTCCATTCAAACGGGTTGAAAATAACCTTTTAAATTTTAACTCCTTAATCGACCAGTCACCCAGTGGCAGTGCCTCTTCATGGGCCCGATAAATTACGTTTGTTGAACGAGAAATCCCTCATTGACCATGTCCATGGACAGTAATTTTTTAAGGAATGAAAGCAAAATGGTCTTTTAGGCATTTACTCAGCCCGCGGTCGTTCCGAACAGGGCTACAATGTACCGTTGTACGTGAAGGTACCGTTCTCATAGTGATCGCTACCTCCAATGAATTTTACTGAAAATGAAATTACGAATGAATGAGATAATGTCTTACCTTGAAGATGAGATTATATAGGGCCTATCCCTTTTCCCTTTATTTGAATACTGGTCTTGTGTGATGCTGGCTTTATTTTGACTGAAAACTTTAAAAATGAAATGGCATTATGCTTTTAAATAACATAATGCTCAAGTAATTGTGAAAATTGGCAATCCTCAAACGATGACAACTTGGCGTCTGCTACACGCTATACAGGAAATTGTAAAACTTCAGTTCAAGGACCGACAACTACGTAGATCAAAGTTGAGATTGCAATGCGCTCAGGGGTAGCATTGGTAACATATATGTTGGGGATTGTTAATCATGAATATTATGATATAATAAGGCTGGATATATAAATTTGATATTTCCCTCTTTTTAGAGTGTATTATGGGACTTGAGTTGAACTGTCAATCAAATCGGACATAAAACTCAGGCGCGGATCCTAGGCAATTTGAAAAGGGAGGGGGTTCCAATTCTAAAATAATAGAAATTTTTTGGGTATTTCTTAGTAAAACATCTGGATATTCATTAAAAAAACACGATTGTCGAAAAAAAGGGATTCCAATCCGTTGAACCCCCCTCCCCTTTGGATCCGCCAATGATACTTTTTTTTCAAATTTGCTCAAAATCTCTTTGATTTATTATTATACCCTCCGCTTTAGCGGGCGGTATATTGTGATCATGCTGTCCTTCCGTCCGTTCGTCCATCCGCCATATGG
>MJUU01033313.1:46189-56442 GCA_002080025.1 Modiolus philippinarum | reverse complement strand
AAAAACAGTTCAAGATGTTGGAGGTGTTCGAGCTACAAAAGTTTGAGAAACTGAAGATCAACTGTATAACTTACAATGTTTCCTTGATTAAGGCAACTGAAAGCCAGGTGAGCGATACAGGCTCCTTGGAGCCTCTAGTTGCTTTTATAATGACAAGTCGTGTCCAGGCTATAATTGTTTTGTCTTTTGAGATAGGCTTTTGATATTTTACATGTAGATAAATCACATCAAGACAATGTGTCATGAACCATGATTGGTAACCTTTGACCTTGACCTTTGTCAGATTTTTGCTTTTCAAATGACAAGTTGTGTCCGGGCTATAACTGTTATGTCTTTTTGAGGGAGGCTTTTGATATTTTGCATATAGATAGATCATTTGAAGATGATGTGTCATGAACCATGATTGGTGACCTTTGACCTTGACCTTTGTCTTCAAGGTCAGATTATTGCTTTCGGGTATTACATTCTGTTGATATCTTGATGATATGATGGTGTCCATACTTGTGTAGTGTCCACACCTGTATTGTGTCCACACACACTTAAATATGCACTTTTATACAGCAGGCCCACAGAGATGGCTGCCATCTCTCTGATGTCTAGTTTATGAGATTTTTTGTTAATCGTAAAAACTTTTCGTAATAGTTTTCTCAGTAACTACTCATCATTGCAACTTGAAATTTTGTATGCAAGTTTAGAATGATGCCTTATTCCACAAGTAGCAATTTCAGGATTGCTGGACATGATCTTTTGATTCAAATTTTACAAAATTTTTAGTACACAATGGAATTGTGCAATTCAAACTATTTTTGTGACAAATTATATTGGGGATCTTCTACTCCAATGGGGAGTGGGGGGTATCATTTTGTGGCCCTCCAGGCCACAGTACCTCTAGTTTTCTGTAGTTGAAAATAGGGAGTCTTTATCAGTGACAGAAAATGAGAAAAAAAATTACAAGAATACAAATGGGAAATCTTCTTTATTTTAAAGATGTGATTTAGTTTTCTCAGAGTTCTTGTCACTCCAGGAAGTGACGTCAGAATACAGTCACCAACAAAGTTTGTAATCATCTTGGTGTATTGATCTTAAATAGAAAGATATATACATCTAAAAATCTTAGTACCTTGTAAAAAAATCTATATAATAAAACTTGAAATATGATAAAATAGCCTAAAACATAATGGAAAAACCTAACTATATCAAAATAATGATAAAATGGAACATATTCATCTTATAACCAAAAAATCTGTAACTTGCTCATTTGCTCCACACATTTGTGAGTTCAATGTAGTTTCTAAAACGAGAAGTAGTTGATTGTGAAATTTCTCACATCAAATTAAATACATTTTGCTAATTTTTAAAAGTGAGGCTTGCAGAGCTTTTAAATATTTGAAAATTTATTTAGCAAGATGCAAGAAATTTCGTAATTAACTTATCAAAATTTTAGAAACTGTTTCTAATGACTGGAAAAAAAACACTTGGGATTGTATTCCAAATAGATTTGGCAGGAAATTTCACTAGACTTGTTCTCTCTCTAGAGAGGAATACAAATGTTTCATAATTGATCAGGAAATGTGAAAACCTGATAGAAATTAAGAGAATGAGTTTTCTATCACTCAATGAATATTTGTCAAAAAAACATAATTAGCCATACAGTAAGAATTTAACAGTTATGAAATTCAAAAAAGGGAAGAGAAAAAACAACAATGTTCTTTCATACAAAGTTAATGTTGGCACTGGATATTTGGTATTTTTGCCTAGTTTGTTTTCAATGATAGGCAGAAAGAGGCTAAATATTGATTATGAAACATGTAGAATATTAATCACAATTTTTATTGTGCTTTAGGTAAATTATCTATCTCCTTTTTATACATTGTGGAATTAATTCAGCATTAACCACTATATTCAAACTCTATGAAATCAATTTTTATATATTTATTTCTAATTTGATTCTAATGACTCAATATGAAGTTTCATCTAATATCATTAGAAACGATTTTTATACCCTGCTACACGAAGTGATGAGGTATTATGTGATACCCTCAGTTGTGTGTCTGTCTGTCCGTCTGTCCGCCCCCGAAGGTTTCTGACCGATAACTTGTGAACGAAATAACACAAGGTCTTCAAACTTGGTATGCAAGTTGATAACAACAAAACTCAGGTCAAGTTTGATTTTGGGTTCAGAGGCCCAAGGGGTTCTGGAGTTGTGCCCCTTGAAACCTTGAAATTTTGAGAATTTTAGGGTTTCTGACTGATGACTTGTGAATGAAGTAACACAAGGTGTTCAAACTTGGTATGTAAGTTGTTTACCACAAAACTCAGGTCAAGATCGATTTTGGGTTCAGAGGTCCAAGGGGTTCTGGAGTTATGCCCCTTGAAACTTTGAAATTTGGGAATTTTAGGGTTTCTGACTGATAACTTGTGAATGAAATAACACTGACAAGGTCTTCAAACTTGGTATGAAAGTTGTTTAACACAAAACTCAGGTCAAGTTCGATTTTGGGTTCAGAGGTCCAAGGGGTTCTGGAGTAATGCCCCTGTAAACTTTGAAATTTTGTGAATTTTAGGGTTTCCGACTGATAACTTATGAACGAAATAACACAAGGTCTTCAAACTTGGTATGTAAGTTGTTTATGACAAAACTCAGGTCAAGTTCAATTTTGGGTTCAGAGGTCCAAGGGGTTCTGGATTTATGCCCCTTGAAACTTTGAAATTTTGCGAATTTTAGGGTTTCCGACTGATAACTTGTGAACAAAATAACACAAGGTCTTCAAACTTGGCATGTAAGTTGTCAACCACAAAACTCAGGTCAAGTTCGATTTTGGGTTCAGAGGTCCAAGGGGTTCTGGAGTTGTGCCTCTTGAAACTTTGAAATTTTGCAAATTTTAGGGTTTCGTACTCATAACTTGTGAATGAAATAACATACTGTCTTCAAACATGGTATTTAAATTGTTTACCACAAAACACAGGCCAAGTATAATTTTGGGTTCAGCGATACACATGGTTGTGGAGTTATGTCCCTCTTAACTTAGAAATTGTGTGAAACGTGGTAGGGTATCATGTAATCCACCATTACTATCTTTTTGAGATAGGATAGGAAAAGATTTAAGCCAAAATTGCTGTACATACTTCCCAATTAAGTTTAAATTTGATGTTTTTGTTCAAAACATGTGCATAATGTGTCAAACTACAGTCAACTCATTAGTTACATGTACATATTGTAGAGAGATGGTAGATTTCTGTGATAATGTTAGAGAATTTATGAGTCAAGATAAACAGAATGTGATAGCTATCCACTGTAAAGGTGGTAAAGGAAGGACTGGTACAATGATATGTACATGGCTGGTAGACTGTGGACTGTTTGAAGATGCAGAGGTATTGTGGATATATGATAAATTGTTGGTGTAATGCAAAACTCAAACATTTTGGTATCTACTCTTAGCCAATTATCACCTGTATTAAGTAGTAAAAGCAAAATTTGATGTTTGGATGATGTGTCTTGCTGTTTGTTTACTTTATTTTGTTATGTAATGGAAAAGCTGTCTGTGTGTTACCTTTTATAAAGTACAATGAAGTGTATTATATGGATATTCAGGTATCATATTCCATTGGACTTATACAATTATGAGAAATTACATGGGCACATGAACTCCTTGAAGGAGGGAGACCAATTGCTTGGACAAGGTAAGCATCTCCTGCTATGCATACATCATTCGTCTTATGATGAATGATAAGTCCAAAGTTAAACAAGTTAAGTCCTCAAAATTAAATGACACAAACTAGTGTAATATAAACATGCCAATTGCAAGTTGTAAAGTGAAAGTTATACCATTGTATCATACTTTGATCAAACCATGATGTAGCTGACAGATTGTCAACCACACCATTCATGCTTGTAATTTTATGACTAATTTAGATTTTTAGTAGAAAAAAACTAATAAAATAAGAAAAAACCTTATTACCTGAATTGAAATAAAAGCATGAAAAGTTATGTTCTGTTCAATCATTTTTCAATGTATCAAGGGAAACAATCCAATATTACTGACAAGTATTAAGCAGTCAAACAGAGTAAATTGCACTACTTCATCCATTTCATAGAAAATCATGTATTATACAAGATTCAAAGTTCAGAGGTCAACAATCTTCAAAGGTTGATTTCGACTTCTTTACTCAAGTTTTCCTATGTTCAGTGTGATTTGTATAGTTGCTATCCTATGATTATTTCAATAATATTTTACAGGAAAGTTTAGAATATTTTGGTGACAGAAGAACAGATTTGACTGTTGGTAAAAAGTTTCAGGGAGTGGAAACTCCAAGTCAGGTAATTCAAAATGTAAAAAGTTTCAGGGAGTAGTAACTCCAAGTCAGGTAATTCAAAATGGTAAAAAGTTTCAGGGAGTGGAAACTCCAAGTCAGGTAATTCAAAATGGTAAAAAGTTTCAGGGTGTGGAAACTCCTAGTCCGGTAATTACAAATTCTTTGAAGCTAATTAGTTAGACTAAGTTGTTATTGAGTTCAGAAATTTGATTTATCTCTCTAATTGAAACATTATGCTTTAAATGTATTTAAGTGTTAAAAAATATATAAGGAAGCTGTAATCAGTAATACATGTATATTGCCTTGACCATGTATAGAGATTAACAATTTAAGTAATATAACCTTTTATAGGAGATGTTGTAAGAGTGGGGGTAATATCAAAATTACTGAACAGAGTTGTGAAGAGCCGAAGTCCATGGGACAAAAGGACAAATAAGATGGAAATCACCTGAAAAATTGTCTACCGCAATGGTTCTGACTTGGTACAGGCATTTCAAAAGAAATGGGGGGTTAAACCAGTTTTATGGCTATTGAAAGGTTGTAGACATTTAAAAGAAATGATCATCCCAGTACTAAGTAAAAAAAGAATCCTGAATCCGAGTTCGGACCGAAATTTCAAATTTTTCCACAAGGGACTGATATCTAATAAAGAACCTTTTTAATGATCATATGAGACCCAAGTTTTTGAAGCCCTGATTAATAAGGAGGTCATGGAGATAACTATGTCCAATGAGAAAGTCTGTATAGTTTGTGCTAGCTCTCGCATAACGAATCAGCTGTAAAAAATACACTCTGTGAGCAGGAGAAGCTGGAATAATACTGTCCATATAAGGGAAATTCATAATTATGAAATTAAAATTGTCCCTTTTGTCGTAAATTTTAGTACTGAGATGACCATTTTCATCCCGTTAGATAAAGATATATATGTTGTGTACAATTTGTAATTTTGTACAAATTATTGTTTCTATTTCAATTTGTACAAATTACAATTTGTACAAAATAAGGTTGTACAAATAATAATTTGTACAAAATTAGTCCAAAAATCACTCACAACTTGTACAAATTTTACTTCATTTGCTAAATTCTATTTCAAATAATGAAATTAATTAAATTATGTTTAGCAAATGATGAAATTAATGAATATGTTTTATTTTAAAATAATAGAGCACATCACATATTTTACTAAATTTTGTATGGTGAAGTTTTGTATTTAATATTGTTATTAGATAAATACAGAATTGTGTTCAACTCTATGGCGTTCAGTGAATTCCTGAAGGTTCCTTGTATGACAACAACACCAATTTAAAGATCATGTGGCAATCGTGGCTGAATTTCCTTTGTGTTGCTTTTTATCTATTTGTGAAGCTGTACGAATATGTGCTGCAAAAAGATTCTTTTCATAAAGAAATGTTTTAAATATCTGTATTTTCAGTTTGCACTTTAGAGATTAAACTTTAAAGCACAAAAGCAGCTACTGATATGTGAACGGCCTAGTCAATAATGATTAGTTCTGATTAAAATTACTGATAAAGATTTTTCTGTTGGATACCCTAGTAAATATTATCCATTGTAGAGTTATCCCTACTTACAGGTAGCCATGTTGGACGGACGAATAAACGCATAGACAATAAAACATTACAATCAGATGTCATTTGTGAAAACGTGAACTTACAGTGGAGCTTTGGTCATACCAAATGCAATAGCTCAAAACCCATGGATGTTTTAAAATATGTTTGCCCTAAATGTTAAGTTTCAAATATAATGCCAACTTTTGAAATGCATGGACTCAAACTGTTTTCATCAGTCCCTTTCAAGAATGTCTGAGCTATGGAAATTCGACTGTTCAAAGGACGTTATCCTCATGTGTGTAATTTCTATTGTCATGGTTCATTACTTGCTTTGATAATACTTTTTATTAAAAGAATTTAATAATTCTTTTATAATTTGCATACAAGGAAATACGCTGACATGATTAGTTGAATTTACTTTCGATAGCAATATCTGAAGTCTTTCATTTTTCGATTGACGACGTTGACTGAACTATATTTAAGTTATGTTATGACATGACATCAGATACCAAAAAGCGTGTGAAAACGCGCGACATACTTTCGGATTATTGAACAAAATTTATATAAAATTAATTTGCCAATATAAACGCCCATTGTACTCAGCATTTGCCTGTTTTGCTGATTTTAGAACTACCTGACTAGGTACATATTCAAAACAATTTCAAGTTTGATTGAATTTACAAGTCAATAAGGCAGAAGTTAGCAGAGTTCTCAGCCTTGTCCTTGATGATTTCGTCATTCAACAAATTTTTTGTAGCTGGCAAGGAGAAAATGGGCTAAGACACGTTTTGACAGATAAATGGTTTCAAATGAGCCCTAGCTTTTGTATATCCGATCATATCACTTTCTGTGAATGATCCAATATAAATGTGTGAACTGCATAGCCCCCTTCTGCACGATCACTTTCTTTGTCAAAGACTTTGAGTTCAAATTAATTCATCAAACTCTGAGTCCCAAATTTTGTTTTGGTATCACTGATCCGGTACAAAAATATCGTTTTCTATTTGCACTCGTGTCTTTAGTCGTCGTACCCAACCAAGAAATTTATTGAAACGATTTAAAATCAGTTATTTGGCCGAATCGAAGTTTGCAATTTACTGTACGGTCATGAAAAGTCCGGAGAATTACGGGGATCGACAGCGCTAATAACCAAAAACATTAACAACGGTCGTGGAAAAGTCCAGAGAATCACGAAAAACGTGATATCGCTAATAACCAAAACTTAAACAACAAAAAAGAGTGTAATGGGGTGCAAAGTTCTGAAAAGCGTGTACACGCCGTGTGACAAAATCTATGTGTGTAAACCGTTGAAATAGCATGTGTAACACGCGAAAATCATGTGAGTTGGCAACTATGGAAATTGGCATTATAAAAATAAGAATTTAACTACTTAACATCAAAGTAAAAGAATTATAAGGATTAAACACTGTTTAAAGGGAATTTATTAGAGTATAAACAGGACCAAGTCATTCACAAACATATCATAGAAGTCCTTTGGACTTATATTTGTTTGTGAGTGAATCAGTCCATACTCCAATAAATTCGTTTAAAACAGTTTTTAATCCTATAATAATACAACATTTAGTCAAATTTTCTGATGTGCTCTACTATATTATTATAAAACATATTTTTATTAATTTTGTCATTTGCTTAACATATTTTGATTCATATCATCATTTAAAATAAAATTTAGCAAATGATGTAAAATTTGAACAAGTTGTAAGTGTAAATTATAATTTGTACAAAATTTTTGTACAAATTATAATTTATACAAAATTTTTGTACAAATTATAATTTGTACAAAATTACAACTTGTACACAACATATACATCTCTAGAGACTGTCATGGACATTTCAGTTTATTTGAATGTGATTTACCTAAAATTTATCGCCTTGCTTGGTGTCACCACTGCACAGGTTTAGTTCAGTAGTGCAAGGGAAAATCTCACACTCAAGGAACAGTTTTTGAGCTTGTCTTCATGCAAACAACTTGATAGTACATAGTACAAAAGTGACAAAAACAGAAAAAAGCATGAAAGGAACCAGTGAAGACAGGTTTCTAGTTTATTCAAGGTTTGAATAAGACAGGTTCAATTTCTGTATTTTTGAGACAGTACCAAAGTACTAGGAGAACTCTTAACCAAAGGTATCAGTATAAACAAATGACATTGGTAGAATGGAAATAAAATTGTCACCTGCAATATTTTTGCATTTATCACCTATCGTCAAATCTAGTTACCAATTTATCTAATAAACTACTTGTCCCCCAACAGTTCTGTAATGTGACTTAAGACATAGATGTTTATTTTGCAGAGTAGATATGTTGGGTACTATGAGAAAGTAAAAAAGAATATGGGTGGTAAGGTTCCAGTTCCAGTACCAAAACGGATAACATCTATTAAGATTTACAATTTAACAGGTAATTTATTATAATTTACAATTAATAAGTAAAATTCAGTTTTACAGGTAAAAAGCCTATCTTAAAAGACAAATAAGTTATACTCTGGACATGACTTTGTGATTAAGAAAGCAAGAATCTGACCTTGAGGACAAAGTTCAAGGTCAAGGATTACCAACCATGGTACATGTCATGTACCATGGTTGGTAATCCATGTCATGATATGACACAACATCTTGAAGTGATCTATCCACATGCAAAATACCAAAAGCCGCTCTCAAAAGAGAAAACACTTATAGCCTGAACATAACTTTTAATTAAAAAGCAATAGTCTGACCTTGATGACAAAGTTCAAGGGCAAAGGTCATAATCATGGTATAGGACACATGATCTTGAAGTGATCTATCAACAGATCAAATATCAAAAGCTCACCTCAAAAGACAAACAAGTTATAGCCTGAATGACTTGTCATTAAGAAAGCAATAATCTGATCTCAAAGACAAAGTTCAAAGTCACAGGTCACCAATCATGGTACATGACACATTGTCTTGAGGTGATCATGCAAAATACCAAAATCTACCTAAAAAACAGAGACATTATAGCCAGGACATGATTTAGTTACAGACAGATAGAAGGACAGAGTGATTACTATTGGATGTCTGCCACTTAATGGGGCCCTGATCGTCTGTTAAATGTATACATACTTAGTTACTTTTTAATGGTAACAAGTTTTATAATCTACCAAAACATGTTTACAGGTATGGGTAACAATGATGGAAAAGATCTTAGTATGGAGATAAGAGTGGATGGTTTACTTATTTATGAGTGTAAATGTGGAGAAAACATAAACTGCCAGGTAAGCAGATCTTGTAGTGTTTCCATGGAAATTAAATTATGATAAATTTCTGTCACTGTACTCATTTGAATACATCTAAATTTTCATTACATAAATATAAGTAAAAAGAGATATGGGGCAATGTTTATTAGACAACAAACCAATAAATAACTTAATATACAATACAAATAGCTAAAACACAAGTTACTTCCAGCTTCCAGCAATGTGATACCCACAGCTCATGGTTAACTAATGATGAATCAGAAATAATTCAAAACTGTGATCGTAAGTTTTTCCATTGTCATAAAAATGCCATAAACATAAATTTAGGATAACAGGTATATTAAGAGTGACATTAAATGCATTTCTTTTATGGTATTTACAGTAGTACATGTATTGCAGTTGTTGAGTACACCTTAATCATTCATCTTTTTTTTTTATTATATAATGTTGACAGCAGGGGGTATAGGTATTTAATCCTAAGGTGCTTGTTTTTAGCTCACCTGGCTAATGCCAGGGTGAGCTTTTTCCATCACTTTGCGTCCGTCGTCCGTCCTTTTGTCCATCATCCGTCCGTCCAGCGTAAACTTTTCATTCAAAGATCTTCTCCTCTGAAACTACTGGGCCAATTGGAACTAAACTTGGCCACAATAGTCCTTGGGTGGTCCCTTACAAAACAAGAGGCTCTCAAGAGCCTGTATCGCTCACCTGGACCATGGCTGACATAGATAAAAGGCATTTCCAATAGGAAAAACAAAACATAAAATTTAGTAGAATACTTTTTTTTCTTAAATTACAGTATTCTTGTTTGGTTTCCATCGCAACCCAAAGATCAACCATCCATTACAACCCATAACAGAACACTATTCAAAAAAAATTTGGGCAGGGGTTCCCCTTATAATCAAGGTAATACATATTGCTGAAATTGAAACATTCAGACCATAATTCAAATCAAAATTCAAAAATTTGGGCAGAGGTTCCCCTTAAAATCAATAAGGCCAATGTAAAAACTATGTTCCAGATGGTGGCCATCTTGGATGAGGTACAGACCTGCCAGATACATTTTTTGGATGGGACTACCTAAGCACCATTGTGGGACCATTGTGGCTTAGTTTGGTTCTAATTGGACTAGTTTCTG
>MJUU01033313.1:17553-44585 GCA_002080025.1 Modiolus philippinarum | reverse complement strand
TAAGGACCATTGTGACTAAGTTTGGTTATAATTGGACTGGTAGTCTCTGTGAAGAAGATCTTTGAATGCCTTTTCCATAGAGTCCAATGTGAAAACTATGTTCCCCATTGGCAGCCATCTTGGTTTAGGTACAGACCTGCCGGATACCTTTTTCAGAAGGGACCATCTAAGGACCATTGTGACTAAGTTTGGTTATAATTGGACTGGTAGTTTCTGAGAAGAAGATCTTTGAATGTCTTTCCCATAGGGTCCAATGTTAAAACTATGTTCCAGCTGGCGGCCATCTTGGATTAGTTACGGACATGCCAAATACCTTTTTAGAAGGGACAATCTAAGGACCATTGTGACTAAGGTTAGTTATACTTGGACTGGTAGTTTCTGAGAAGAAGATCTTTGAATTTCTTTTCAATGGGGTCCAATCTTAAAACTATGTTCCCCGCTGGCGGCCATCTTGGATGAGGTACGGACCTGGCGGATACCTTTTTTGGAAGGGACCATCTAAGGACCATTGTGACTAAGTTTGTTTATAATTGGACAGGTAGTTTCTGAGAATGTCTTTCCCATAGGGTCCAATGTTAAAACTATGTTCCCTGCTGGCGGCCATCTTGGATAAGGTAAGGACCTGCCAGATACCTTTTTTGGAAGGGACTATCTAAGGACCATTTTGACTAAGTTTGGTTATAATTGGACTAGTAGTTTCTGAGAAGATTTTTGAATGTCTTTCCTATAGGGGCCAATGTTAAAACTATGTTTCCCGCTGGCGGCCATCTTGGATTAGGTACGGACCTGCCGGATACATTTTTTAAAGGGGACCACCCAAGGACTATTGTGACCAAGTTTGGTTGCAATTGGCCCAGTGGTTTCAGAGGAGAAGATCTTTGAATGAAAAGTTTACAACAGACGGACAGACGACGGATGGATGACGGACGCCAAGTGATCGCAAAAGCTCACCCTGGCATAGCCAGGTGGGCTAAAAAGGTGTTTTTCAGGATCATGGTACATCCAACATGGCCGCCAGCAGGAAACATAGTTTTAACATTGGACCCTATGGGTAAACACATTCAAAGATCTTCTTCTCTGAAACTACTGGGCCAATTGGAACTAAACTTGGCCACAATAGTCCTTAGGTGGTCCCTTGCAAAAAAGGTGTTTTCAGGTCAGCGCTATATTCAAGACAGCCGCCAGAGGGAAACATAGTTATACCCCCGCAACGAAGTTGGGGGGTATATTGGAATCACCTTTTCCGTCCGTCTGTCTGTCCGTCCGTCTGTCGGTAAACATTTTTTGTCCGGAGCTTATCTCGGAAACCCTTCAATATTTCTCAATAAAATTTTGTATGCGTGTTATTAACCATAAGAACTTGTGCATCTCTTATTTTCAGATTGATTTATTGATTTTTTAAAAAGTTATAGCATTTTTTGGATTTACGGACTTAGAATTTATACTGAAAAATTTGTCCGAAGCTCATCTTGGAAATCCTTCTAAATATCTTTTTCAAATTTTGTCAGCATGTTAATTATCATATAAATATGTGCGCCTGTTATTTTCAGATTGATTAATTAAATTTTGAAAAAGTTACGGAATATTTTTGTTCTTCAGTACCCATATGGAAAATTTTTGTCCGGAGGCAATTTCAGACCCTCTCTAGAATGTCTTTTTGAAATTTTGTCACAATGTGTAGTACCTTGTGAACCTATGGATCTGGTATTTTCAGACTGATTCATCAAATTTTAAGAAAGTCATTGCAACTTTGGTGTTTGAACTTTGTATATTTTCTGGAAAAAAGGGGGAGGTATATTATAGTGTTCATACTTGCATTGTGTCCACACTTGTACTGTGTCCACACCTGTATTGTGTCAACACACACTTCAAATTGTACTTACCATATTGATTCAGGATTCAATGAGCAGAGGGTATAACTGGCAGCCATTTGGCAACAGCTCTAGTTTAAACATTGGACCCTATGGGAAAACACTTTCAGAGATCTTCTTCTCTGAAACTACTGAGCCAATTAGTACCATTTAGTCCGTTGCAAAAAGGTGTTTTTTTCAGGTTTGCATGATATCCAACATGGCCACCAGTGGGAACTTAGTTTTTACATTGGACCCTATAAAAAACACATTTAAAGATCTTCTCCTCTGAAACTACTGAAACGGAACCAAACTTGGTCAAAATAGTCTTTATGTGGACCCCTGAAGAGAAAATTGTCTTTTTAGGTTAACACTTTATCCAAGATGGCTGCCAGCAGGGAACATAGTTGAACATTGGACCCTATGGGAAACACCAACAGAGGTCTTCTCCCCTTAAACTAATTAGGCATATTGGAACTATAGTTTAACTATATATATATGGGCTCTTTAACATAAAATGTCTATATTAATCAAGGGCCAGGTGAGCGATACAGGCTCTTGAGAGCCTCTTGTTATCACAGAGTCTCACTACAACACTTAATGTTGATCTGCAGGTTTTTATTTGATGCTAAAATTATTTTAAATTTTAGACACTTTCATTGAACTGTTTCAAGGTAATTGCATTGTCTGATTTTTATTCTTTATTATACCCCACGCAACGAAGTTGCGGAGGGTATATAGTTTTTGACTGGTCCATCAATCCTTCCGTCCGTCAGTCCGTCCGTCCGTCCGTCCGTCTGTCATCAAGTGGGTACACCATTTGCCCGGATAACTCCTCCTACAGATTTTAAGATAGGAAGTTTTTATTTTGCAGGTTGATTGTGCACATATCAAAGATGTGCATGCTACTTGGATTTTGATTTTGGATAATTTTTCAGAAAAATACACATTGTTGAACTTTGTCATTTTTGCGAATTATATTGCATATAGGGTACACCATTTGTGCGGATTACTCCTCCTACAGTTTTTAAGATAGGAAGTTTTTATTTTGCAGGATGATTTTGCACATATCAAAGATGTGCATGCTACTTGGATTTTGATTTTGGATAATTTTTCAGAAAAATATACATTGTTGAACTTTGTCATTTTTGCGCATAATATTGCATATAGGGTACATCATTTGTCCGGATAACTCCTCCTACAGATTTAAAGATAGGAAGTTTTTATTTTGCAGGATGATTGTGCACATATCAAAGATATGCATGCTACTTGGATTTTGATTTTGGATAATTTTTCAAAAAAATACACATTGTTGGACTTTGTCATTTTTTGCGCATTATATTGCATATAGGGTACATCATTTTTTCCGGATAACTCCTCCTACAGTTATTAAGATAAGAAGTATTTATTTTGCAGGCTGATTGTGCACACATCAAAGATGTACATGCTACTTGGATTTTGATTTTGGATAATTTTTCAGAAAAATACACATTGTTGAACTTTGTCATTTTTGTGCATTATATTACATATAGGGTACACCATTTGTTCGGATAACTCCACCTAAGGTAGGAAACTTTTATTTTGCAGATTGATTATTTATATATCAAAGATGTGCATACTATCTGGATTTTCATTTTTGCTGATTTTTCACAAAAATATGCATTGCTGAAATTAGTCATTTTTTTTGGGCAAGATAATGCATATAGGGTACATCATTTGTCCGGATAACTCCGCCTACAGTTTTTAAGGTAGGAAGTTTTTATTTTGCAGATTGATTGTGCATGTATTGAAGATGTGAAACTACTTGAATTTGATTTTTGCTGATTTTTCATAAAAAGTGTATTTGTTGAACTTGGTCATTTGTAGGCGAGATAATGCTTATAGGGTACACCATTTGCCTGGAGAAATCCTCCTACAGTTTTGAAGATATTTTACAGAATGATTGTGCATTTGTAAGAGATGTGCAAAGTACTGGATTTTTATATTCTTTTTTAGATAATGCAGGATAATTCGATATGTGGGGGCGTGGGGTATGTGAGCTTGCTCACTAAGGTTCTTTAATTTTATGTAATTTTTTAAATAAAAAGGTGCTTGTTATAGAAGTTGTAGCAAACCACTTATCCTAATATTCATTATTTATCGTAATATTCCTATAGTAGGAAAGACATTATTAATTTTAGGATGAGAGAAACGAAGGAGAAAATATCTGTCATTCAGAAATTGATTGGTGTTTAATGAAATGATGAACTAATTATTAAAGTTAGGAAAAACCTTACTTTATTATTTGCATTTTGTTAATGTATGATGCCATTGCTTTTATATGGCATTTTTTTTACAAAACTTTATCAATAAGTTTAAAGAATATAATGACATTTTGAATTTTTTCTCATAAATTATAGGTAACAAAACTGCCTGAAGGTGACAGTGTAGAAATAAAGTTACAGAATTCACCAGTCCTAACTGATGATGTCAAAGTCCGGTTCTTTTCAAGTGATGTATGTATACATGTATTTTATTCATATAATTCACCAGTCCTTACTGATGTTGTTCAATTCACCAGTCCTTACTGATAATGTTCAATTCACCAGTCCTTACTGATAATGTTCAATTCACCAGTCCTTACTGATAATGTTAAATTCACCAGTCCTTACTGATAATGTTAAATTCACCAGTCCTAACTGATAATGTTAAATTCACCAGTCCTTACTGATAATGTTAAACTCACCAGTCCTTACTGATAATGTTAAATTCACCAGTCCTTACTGATAATGTTAAATTCACCAGTCCTTACTGATGATGTTAAATTCACCAGTCCTTACTGATAATGTTAAATTCACCTGTCCATACTGATAATGTTAAACTCACCTTGCCTTACTGATGATGTTTAACTCCAGTCATTACTTATGATGTTAAAGTCAGGTTCTTTTCTAATGAAGTATGTATACATGTATTTCATTCATAGCAGTAATAAATTTCAAAAACAAATATGTGTACTTTTCAAGGAATCAATGTGTAGGCTTTTATCACATGATAGAGCTCTGAAAAATTGAAGTGATTTTGATACAAATGGTTGTTTCTGTGTGTATGTGGCTGTCTGTACATCCAAAACTTTAATTTTGGATATAACTTTTGAACTATACAAGATATACTTATCATTCAGTGTATAGGTTTAGTGAAGGGGAACATTAATATGAAAAATAAAAAAGGCCAGGTCTAGAGTCAAGGTCACAAAGGTCAAAACTTGTCAATGCTGGAGGCATATTTAACGTTTCACAAATGCATCTTGTTTTACATAATAAGCAGGTGCAAAAAAGATTATTTAGTTGTATAAGTCTAATAAGAGATCAAATGAAGTATAGATTATTGTTTGTAATTTAAAAAAATGCAATTTGAAGTTGACAAATCTATACAAAAGGGGTTTTACGATACACCTTTTTGCCAACGATACATATTGCAATACTCTACCTGCACTACGATTCATACTGCGATACATTTTACAATTATTTTGTCCCTGCAACTCCGCCACCATTACAACTGAGGACACTTATGACATCACAGAAAACACAGGAGATTGAGATAATTGGAACAATTTGGATATTTTTTTTACTAAAACGTAAATTTTTTTTATTTTGCAATAGAAAAGATGCTCCCAAAGAAGGCCGATAATATTTTTCAGTCCACATGTAATTATTGCTGTATCCTTTGTATAGTAAGTGGCCTTTTCAGTATTGTAATCCAAACCGTTATCAAAAATACTGTGATTTCGATACATACAGTATATTGTTTCCTCCTTACATACAAAGTTGAACATAAAAATGGAATAATATTGTAATCATTGTTCTTTGTCTAAGACTCACTAAAGTGAATGTAAATGTTGTTCATATAAAATATATTTAAGGGTGTTACAATTCAAGGATGCATTAATCCAACTGGCTGCAGAATACATGAGAGCAGATCAAAGATCAGGGTATCTTTCATGAATGTAAGAAATTCCGTCTTTTCTCGAGTGGAGAGCAGCAAAACGAGAGAATAAGAATGAAGAATTTCTTACATGAGTGAAAGATACCCCGATCTTTGATTTTGATCGAATGTAAGTAGCTATTTCTTCCGTAAGATATGACAACAAACATTTGGAAGCCTGTGACGTCAAGTGTTTTATGATGTTTTGTAGTGGTTACGATTATTGTATCACATAAATGAACACTTTTGGTTGGTAATTTACCAATGTGAGACGGAAGTCGCGTGCATCGATCTCACATGGGTCGTCTCACACTGTAAACCAACATTAACGGAAGAATTGTAGCTCTTATGGCTCTTGTGAAGATTTTTTCATTGTTGAGAACCAGAGCTACAGATTTTACCCTATTAAGAACTTTTTGATTTTGTGCAACAAAATGTTGGGCAGCTCAATTAGGCTGAAGCAGTCTTGTGTACATATTTTGTTTCTTTAAATATATTTATCCGCTGCCATGCATTATTATTTTGGAAAATATTTTAAATAAGCTTCAATATTTCCAACATTGAAATTGTTATAATTCCTGGAGGAAGGGAATATATCTATATCCTACCTCTAGTTAATTCCCAAAACACTGATTGGTCAAACGATGTCACATGCTGAACATATATATTCCACATAGGGTGACCGTGAAAAACATGCAGTCAGTGGCAGCCATTACATGACGTCGCCATGTAAACATCCACACTTTTGTTGTGGTTTTCACAAGTATATGTTTAATGGACTATCGGTAGGATATAAACATTACACAGTATGTTTATGACCTAATATGGTATATACACGGTCAGTAAATTTAATATTGGGGTTCAAGCATATTAGGTCACTAACAGACTGTGTAATATATAATGTTTACTCTAAAGGTAATAACTCTATATCTATATTTTATCCCTTGCTGTTCCTTAGGTTAAAATATTGAATTTCAGAAGTGAAAAAAAAATCACCCACATGAATTATTTCCTAATAAAAAAATTAAAGTCCTATATTTAATTGTGACAAACTATGAATATATCTAAAATATGATTATTATTATTTTTTTTTCAGAAAAATGTGCCAAAGATATATGATCACTGTGCCTTCTTTTTCTGGTTCCATACTGCATTTATAGAGGATAACAGGTTGGTTTTATATAAATTTTTTCTCAATGGCTAAAAAAATATATTAATTTTTAGACCCTCTTTCATAAGGGGATCCTTACAATGTATGAAAAATAAAAAATGGCCTTTTACGATGTACGAAAATAGCCCTATAATTGAAATAAGATATTTTATATAAAGCTATGCATAGGTGAGTTATATTTTAAGTACTTTGATAAAGGTGAAAACAAATCTTTATTCCAGTTGGTTAAAAAAGAGTCATGTTTCATTTTGTATTCTACAGTAATATTTCTGTCTGTCAATCCAATCATCGCAATCAGACCAGAAAACCATTCGTTATCAGATCCTAACTTGATCAGGACTGTGTGGGCAAGGCTATAAGAATCTAACACCAGGGTGAGGGTCAGACAGAAAAATCTCAGACACCCAAGGGTAAGATTTCAAGTACTCGGACGAAGCTTGCTGAATCAGAGACGCTTGAAATCTTACTCGAGGGTGTCTGAGATTTTTTTGTCTGACCCTCTCACTGGTGTTTGATTATTTTTCTCCCCTTCAGAATAAAAAACCCCAAACAAATCCCCTTTGAAACGCCATTGTTGACATCAGTTAATTACTTCCCTTTTAACGACGTCATAAAGCATGGAGCACACGTCCCAGTACGGGGGTTATTTCAGTGCCAAAGATTTACACATTTATGGCATGTTTTAGTTCACTGTTAGGCGTTTGAAGGCCATGAATATTCTATTTAATTGTATTAAATGATATACTTTTCGATTCAGTGTAGCCTAAGCCTAGATATTGTAATTATAAGATATTGGCGGGAATAAATGCATGTAGCTTGTCTTACACCCCCCTGTGTAAGACAGAAAAATCTTGCACCGCGAAAACAATGGATTCCTTTGTGGAGATGGGTGGGAGAATTAAAATTCTGTTATCCATGCCTTATTACTCATTATTTGGTAAGACTCATTTTATCCTCTTTTGAAAGTATGGCAATTCTTTTTTCCAAAGATTTGGTTCCTCGATGAAATAAACACAAGAATATTTTTATACCCCCGCAAACAAAGTTTGGGGGGGTATATAGGAATCGCCCTGTCCGTCCATCCGTCTGTCTGTCTGTCTGTCCGTCCATGTAACTTGTCAGCACATGTTCTCCTAAACGGCTGCTTGGATTTTCATGAAATTTTACACAGTTGTAGTACACCACCTGAAGATGTGCATGAAGACATATGGTTGCTGCCGGATATTTTGAAGGGGAGATAATTTGTCTTTGAATATTTTCTCGAAAAGGGGGAAGGACAAACCTTGTCAGTGCATGTTCTCCTAAACGGCTGCTTTGATTTTGATGAAATGTTACACAGTTGTAGTACACCACCTGAAGATGTGCATGAAGTCATATGGTTGCTGCCGGAAATTTTGAAGGGCGATAATTCATCTTTGAATATTTTCTGGTAAAAGGGGGGACACATGTTCTCTTAAACAGGTATTTGGATTTTGATGAAATGTTACACAGTTGTAGGATACCACCTGAAGATTTGCATGAAGTAATATGGTTGCTGTCCGAAATTTTGAAGAGGAGATTATTCTTCTTTGAATAATTTCTTGAAAAAAGAGGGAAGGTATATCAATGTGTCCATACTTACATTGTGTCCACCATTGTACTGTGTCCACAAATGCGTTGTGTCCACATACACTGAAGTTTACACTTGCCATATTGATTCAGGGTTCAATTAGGGGGGAGGGTATACCTGGCTGTCATTCGGCGACAGCTCTAGTTTGAATTGTTAATTATTGTGATATAGACTGCCTATAAGACATTGGGGTATTAACTGCAACAACAATAATGACCTCACCTCTGACCATGTCATTAGATCATATGCAATTCACAGTATGTGGGATTTCTGTTCTTTAATTTTGTATTGTGACAAAAAAGAGCATAACTATTTTTATATCATCTCACCATTTTTCAACAAAAAGGCAAATCTTAGTACCATACAGAAAAAAAAGAGCTGTTAGATAAAAACAAATTAAGAACAGCTTCATTAAGCTTTTTCTGTAATTATAGGTTGTATCTGTGTAGAGAAGAAATAGATAATCCACATAAGAAAGAAGGAAAGAAGTTTTACAGTGAAAACTTTGCTGTAGAAGTTTTCTTCCAAGATCACAAGGAAGACTTGTAGTTTGTTTACTATTTTATAAAGTTTATGTATTTTTGTACAATTTTATGTGTTTTTTCAAAGGTTGAACATTCCATATACATGTAATAATAGCATTGATAACATACATTTGTGGCATTATTTGCTGGCAAAGGGCCCAGGTGTATATTTTATAAGAGTTTTTCATTTAAGTATGAATATGAGAGATGCTAAACAATAGGAAATTTAGGAGAAATTCTAACCCGAAATTGAAAAGAAAGAAAGAGTTCCTCTCTGCATTTGTGTTTTTCTGTTGATTTCTAGTCGAACAATATAAAACTGAATGATATTTTGATAGTCTTAAATCACTTCTAGTTATTTAAAGTATCTTCACTAAACTCAGGACTACACATGCTGTTTTTGTCTTGATAGTTACAACATGAACCATTTCTTATCAATTATAGCATTGGATTTTAAATTTTATCATGTGCAATAGTGATTGATATTTTATTTGTTTAAGGAATTATAATTAAGAGTTGAGAAGTGTTTAGTTGTATCAATGATAAATAATGGTTGAGATTTAATTTGTTGTATCAGTAATGATTTGATTTGTTGCATCAATTACAATTTAAGGGTTGAGATTTAATTTGTTGTATTAATTGGAAATAATGGTTGAGATTTAATAAGTTAAGGTGCACTATAGTTTAAACTTTGTCTGTTTGTCAAAATTTTTTTTCCGTAAATTATTTCTTGACGCAGTGGAAATGATTTCATTATACCCCCATAAACAAACTTTGTCTATGGGAATCACCCTGTCCGTCCATGTACCTTGTCATCGCATGAACTCCTAAATGTCTGTTTGGATTTTGATGAAATGTTATACAGTTGTAGTATACCACCAGAAGATGTGCATGAAGTAATATGGTTGCTGTCCGAAATTTCATGGGGAGATAATTCTTCTTTGAATATTTTCTTGAGGAAAAGGGGGTAACCTTGTCAGCACATGTTCTCTTTAAAGGCTGTTTGGATTTTAATGAAATGTTACACAATTGTAGTATACCACCTGAAGATGTGCATGAAGTTTATGGTTGTTGCATGAAATTTTTTAAGGGGAGATAAATTGTGTTTGAATATTGTCAGGAACCTTGTCAGTGCATGTGCTCTTAAAAGTCTGGATTTTGATGAAATGTTACAGAGTACTGGCATACCACTTGAAGATTTGCATGAAGTAATATGATTGCTGCTCAAAATTTTGAAGGGGAGAAAATTCAACTTTAAATATTTTCTGAAAAAAAGGAGGGAGGTACCTTGTCTGTGCATGTCTTCTCAAATGGGTGCTTGAATTTGATGAAATATTACACAGTTCAAGTATACCACCTGAAGATTTGCATGAAGTACTATGTTAATGCTCAAAAGTTTGAAGGGCAGATAATAAAACTTTGTTTATTTTCTGGAAAAAAGGGGAGGTATATCATTGTGTCTCTACTTGTATTTTGTCCTCACTTGTACTGTGTCCATACCTGCATTGTGTCCACACATGCTTAGAGTTGTACTTGCCATATTGATTAAGGGTTCACTGGGCAGGGGGTATAACTGGCTGCTGTTCGGCGACAGCTCTAGTTTTGGTTTGAACCTTGACGAGGTCTGTCTGTCAGGCAATTTCAGATGAAAATACCACTTGCCAATGCTATGATATATAACCATAATAAAATCTTTTGTCCAAGATTTCTTAGTGTATCAGAGGGAAATATTTTATAATTGAGATGGAATTTGGCAATAGTGAGTTGTATGGTGTAAATGATTTTCAGATATATCTGGCAACTACTTCTGTTTGCAAATGCCATGTAAACTAAACTTTGTTGGGCTCTCCCTGATTCTCAGTATTCTATTTGTATCAGTTATAGATAATAGCTGAGATTTAAATTTGGAATATAGGACATTTTGTTTTTGATAGCGACTGTTATTATGGCCAGTATCAAGTGAGCCTGTCAGGGCGAGCTTAATACGTTACGTTGTGATCAAGTCTGTATCAAAAACGAAATGTCCTATATTTCTTTTATCGGTAATTAACAAAATGATAAATAGAATTCTTTAATAAATTGATATAAGCTGAAATTTCTATTTTAGCAATGTTAATCTATTATTTCTTGGCATAATTTATATGCATTCTTAATTCAACGTATACGTGCATGAACACAACAAGTAGTACCAAAACATGACATCAGCATAACAACCGGCCTGTGATGCCTTCACAGTGACCCCATAATTTTGAGATACTGTCCAGTTTGGTGATACTGAGATTATCAGTCTCTGTAGATCAAAGGAAATTCACACAAATTACCAATCATTAGTCGTATTTGTCATTTATAATGATTTAGATTTAATTAATTGTATCAGTTATTAATAATATTGAGATTTAATTATTTATATCAGTTGCAGTAATATGATGTGCAATAGAACTTATTTTGTGAATTATATATATGAATAATGAGATTTAATTTTAATATTTATCAGTTGTTAATTTTTTTATTTGTCAATGCAATTTAACTTTTTGATTAAAGGTTGAGATAAATTTTTATTATGATGGTTGAGAATTACAGTCAACTATAATATTATACAATTCTCAACAAATACCACTATTATTAATATCAATTTTTAATTCCAAGTATTTTAGGAACAGCCCTGATATAAAATATTGAATTAATTAAAGCTAGTCTAGAAGATTTACATTTAAATATTATCGTATGATTTATTAAAAAAAAAGTTTTTTTTTAATGATTATGAGATTACTGTAAAATCTAGTCAGACGTGGTGCCATTTCAGGCTGGTATAGTTACATATAATATTTGTATTTCATTATGACCTATGCTCTCTAGTCAGATGCAGTGCCATTTCAGACTGGTCTAGTTACATATAACATTTGTAATTCATTATGATCTTATGGTGACTTATGCAGTCACTGTAGAACAAATTTCTGATGTGCTATTCAGGAGACAATACAGTATTACAATATATAAAATTAGACTTCCATCTTGTAATGTCATTTAAGACAATTACACATGCGAAGTCGTGTGAAAGAACTACTTTTTATTCATTTCCATTAATATAATCAGATAATATGTTATCTGTACATGGTTTCAAATTGGTTGTAACAGAAATGAGCTCAGGATTTTTTTTTTATTGTGGTTGTTGACAAACCATGTGTATTTAACAGTCATTTTAAGAAAATTTTTGTCTTTGTCTTTATGCTTGTAACTTTGTTATAGTAAAGATAGAATGACAAATGGAGGGGGGGGGGGGTGGAGCGATGCACGATGGGGGCAAAATGAGGTATCAGACAATAGGAAAATTATTGAATTGATTCTTAATGCTCATTTCTTTCATATATGTCTAAATTTTCATATTTGGCAAAAAAATGGGTTAAATGGGTAAAATTTTTAATAATGTTCCAGTTTTACAGGTAGCTTAATTCTGTTTACTTTATCTGAAAGAACCTATAAAATGCAACAAAAAAGTGTCTCAGATATTTGATCTGGTTTGAAAATAAATGAAATTTACTCAGATAATTTTTTTTTATTTATACATTTGATTTTATTTTGAACCTGGTCTTTTAAAAAAATATGGTTGGTACACAGTAATGTTGTATTTTAAGTGTTTGTGCAGATACTACAGTTATTTGTTTTGTGATTTATAATTGTTGATTTTCATAACACACAAAGGTGCTGAATATTAATTCATTCCATATTTTTATATAGTTAAATGCCTTGTTAGAGTGATAATATTTTGTATGTATTTTACAAATAATATAAGATATATGTATACGTTGATCACATTAAGTGCAATAGAAAAGCTTTATTATATTATACATGTACATGTATTATAATATAACTAAGGAAATATATACATTTGTATCTATAGATAAATAAATACATGTGAAACTTGTTTTTTGCATTTATTTTGGGTTTATAGAAAAATATATTTTCTTGCCTTGAATCTCTAACAATTATTGCCATGACTGGTATTGGTTTAGTTAATAACTTTCAAATTTATCAAATACACTAGTGGTAGATAAAATGTGACTCAAAAGAAATCAAAAACAATAAAATAAATGTTCAACAGTAACTTTGGTATTTTGACATAGTGAGTCTTCCACTGACATCTGTTGCCTGCACTGCCCTTGTCAAATTTGATCTGGGAAACTAAAATTTCCTGGTCAGTAAATGGTAAATAGATGTCCGAAAGACCTGGAATCGATTAATGCTATATACCTGTAGGAATCAATACTAAAGTCACTTATAAAATTTCAAGTGCCTGTGATTTGTAGTTGCAGAGAAAAGTGTTAGGAAAATTTTTACCATTGACAGTATTTGCTGAAATATTCCAAGTGGGTAAACATGAAGAAGATATCCAACAGACCTGGAATCAGTAAGTGCAATATGGTACTCCATACTTAAGTCACATACAAAATTTCAAGTGGCTGTAATATGTAGTTGCTGAGAAGTGTTGCACAAATTTGTACCATTGACAGAAAAGTCTGTAAACGGGAAGTACTGGTAGATGTCGGAAGGACCTTAATTAGATAAGTGTAATATTGAACCCTGTACTTAAGTCACATACAAAATGTGGCTGTGATTTGTAGTTACAAAGTGTTACAAAAGAGTTGGACGGACAATGCTGATGCAAGACGACTTTAGAGATCCCTATGTCTCTACACACTATGTGTGCAGGCAACACAACAAAGCACCCACGCCACAACAAGCATCCTTCTGTCACAGATTTTTGCGAAACATAAAAAATAAGCATTCCAGCAGCCCTTTTCACAAAATATCTTACGATAAATTTTAATCGTAAGTCATATGAAATGTTAAAAACTTACGACTAATTTTTATCGTAAAATTTTTTGTGAAAAGGGCTGCTGACCTGTATAATGTGTATATAATGTTGCATCATAATTTTTTTATTTTAAGATCTTTATTTTTGGAAGATTGCTTGCTTTGGATTTTCCCGATACATGTACTTAGGTGTGTCATTTAAAAGTTACATACTTTTCTGTTTGTTAGAAAATACTTAATTTTTAAATACTCACAAGCAACTATTTGAAGTTATCTCATGGTACATTTGTATTTAATTGTACATGCAAATGATTCTTAATTGGTGCATCTGTAGACACTTCATTTCTGTGCAGTACAATATGTTAAGCAAACATAGGTAATCAAAGATTACAGAGTTTGCCTTGTTATGGCCCATGGTACAGTAACCCAATACTGCCAGGATTATGACTGCCATCAGAGATGCATGGATGTACAAGGTAAGATGATCTTGGCCTGTATGCAGACTGAGATATGAACTCAGATGTAAACTTGAATGTAAACAATCAAATGGAAAATGTAGGTTAAAGTGACTTATTATTTCTGGATGCTGACCTGATGCATGCATAAACAAGGTTAGATGATCATACCATGTACTGTGACTGGGATAAGAACTTAGATTTAAATTTAAATGTAAGCAAGTCAAGTGGAGAATACAAATCAGAGAGACCTTATTTTTCTTCGAGGATGTCGGTCAGTCCAGATATTAAACCTGCAAGTAAAGTGTGATGATGATACCCTTCATAGTTGACGAGATGTACTTGTACGCCAAAATAGTGTCGTGTGAAATAGTGTAATATTTGTAGTGAAAACCCCCACAGAGACTGAAAGTAATCACTCAAAGGTTTTATTCCGTCCTCAGACTTTATCATAGGAAACAATTGTAAAGCTGGACAGTATTTCACAGCTGACATTATTTAATGTTACATACACTTATATGCAGACCTGGACACCATAGACAAACTAAAGATATGAAATTTGAACAAAATAATAGATGGTAGGATTGGTTTTTGATATTGTAGTCATTACTTTTTGAATTACCACCAAAGCACATTGAACAGAACATTTGTACATGTTTTGACACAAATGTCTTTTGACAGGTTGTACATGTTTTGACACAAATGTCTTTTGACAGGTTGTACATGTTTTGACACAAGTGTCTTTTGACATGTTGTACATGTTTCGACACAAATGTCTTTTGACAGGCTGTTCTCAAGAGTAGTAATAGAAAAACATTTTATCCCCATCCCCATGATCTCCAATAGCTTGAAGAAAATGGTAGCGCTTTATAAAACTCTTAGGCAATCCTCTTAAAGTTTACATTAAGGGGATGAAAATTCCAATTTAAATCGAATGAAAACTAAACTCTGTTTATCCCTGATAGTTCAGACAAAGCAAAGGGCCTCTAAATCTTGACATATTCTTGATGGATTACATTAAGTCTGAAACGAATCCCCCCTGTAAAGCTGTGGAAAATGTAACCTAAATAATTTATAAAGAATGACACAAGGTGAATGAAGTATGCCCCAATGTAGAGTTTGGGTATAATAATTACAATGTAATTTCAGAGACATCACATTTTTCAATAATTTCCAATTGATAAGGCTACCACCCTAGCCTGGAAACACTATCCCTAGGTCTTACTTCTGACTTCATTGTCAAAAATCAGGGCATGTAGAGTTGATAATCTACTTTTTGCAATATTCCAACAACGCAAGCACATGGAATTTACATCTCCAAACTCATTCGCTACTCAATGCCCTGTGGTCCATACAGTGATTTCCTTGATAGAGCTCGTTTACTCAGAAATAGGCTACTTAAACAAGATTATGTTACCCATAACTTGAGTCATAACTGCTGAATGTTTTGTCGGACAATATATTAATCTTGTAGACACCTACGAGATTCCCAGATGACAACAGATCTTTTCCTTTAACAGCTCAAGTTTGTGTTCCTCTACTGGATTTAACTTCATTACCGGAATTGACATTTTCATCCAGATGGCAAGTGTCTTTATAAGAAAAAGGATATGCTTACTTAACCTGTTCACCTGATCTCATTCATGGTTTTTGACTGGGTCCATGTTGTTCATTTGTATGTGACCTAATTTTCTCTGTGTTGTACTAGTGTGATGTCTGTTTCTCTGTGTTTCCAATGTGCCATTGCCTTTGCATTATTCCTTTTTTTTGACTGACACTTCAGTTCTCACTTACTTTATCAGGAAGTACAAATCCTACAAGCTTAAGACTGGCAATAAAAAATTCCTTGCAAACGATCAAAGATGCTGCCATCCAAATTTGCTGAAAATTTGAAATCAATTCCAACTAGAGAAGCTAACAAAATTGTGACTGAAATAATTTGTGAACGAACAGAGACAGACCAAAAAGGTGAATCTAGTACCTCTCAGGTCCTGTGTTCTTGCAAAATATTTACTTCTTATGACAATATGGAGTTTCTGAAAAGACAAAAATAAGGGACAAGAGGCGCACAAGAGCAAGTATCAATCAACTGGACCATAGTCTTTAGTTGAATTATGTTGCCACCAGCTGCCACCTTGAATGAGGTGTGAACATTATCAACATATTTTTAAAGGGGACCATTGATGTACTATTGTCATCAAGTTGGGTTGTACTCTCATGGTTCCAAAACAACTTCTGAATGCATACATAGGTTCTATCTTTAAACTATGTTAACCACTGGTGGCCATCTTGGATATTGTGTAAACCTGAAAAACAACATTTCTACAGGGAACCACACAATAAGTATTGTAACCATTTATTTCCAACTGACCAGGCAGTTTCAGGTGACATTTTTTGAATGGTTTCCCAAAGGGTCAAATATTAAACTGTTATCCATGCAGGCTGCCCATTTGAAAAGGTGCAAAGCTGCAAAAAAAACATTTTTAAGAGGGAAGCTCCAAAGGGCTATTGTGGGCAATCTTTGGATGATAAGTTTACGCTGGACGATTGCAAAGTGATACCAGATACACACCAAAAACTGAAATAAATATTCCTCTGTTAATATTGATCTTCTCAAAATGTTGGAAACAAAATTTTAATACCATAAGCCTTTTTTTTTTTTTTATTATTATTAAAAATATTATATGTTCAATGTTCCCATCCATGAGAATTTGAAATCTCACTGACATGATCTCGCACCGTCCTGTCAAGTACTGTGTATACATCCTTACAGCTCTTCACAGCTAAGTCAATAACTTTACTTAAATTATCTTCATGTAATCTAGAATTCATTTCTAAGAAAACAATTTGATCCGATTTAGGTAAAGTTGCTACAATCAATTCCGGTCCTCCTGACGATTCCTCCAAATAATTGATGTCTGCTATAGGATTATCATTTACAAAACTTGCTGAACATGCACAGACAAAATCCTTCATTGGGATGCCTGCGTCAATAAGTGCTAAAGTAGCTGCATTAACACTTGCACAGTAATTACCTCCATCTGACTGTAAAACTTCTACAAAAATATCAATCTGTGAACGTGGATATAAATTTGTTAAAATTGCAGCATCAAATGTTTGCTTTAAGTGCATGGTCATTTCTTGTGATTTTCTGTCTCCTCTTGGTCTACGTTTTCTTTCACCAGTACTAAATGTTGCCATACTATATTGACAATTGACCAAAACTCTATCCTGTAAAAGTTTGGCCCTGCTTCCCCGTATTTCATGAGGGCCATAGACTGTGGCCAAAACTTTTGTATTCCCTTGTTCAATGTAAGCTGATCCATCGGCTTGTTTAAATACACCTGAAAAAAGGAAAAAACAATTTGATCTTAAGCTTCCAATACACATCACCAAAATGGTACACTATATCCAAACAACAAATTGTAACAGACTAATTAAAATATTAAAATGCGAGATAAAGAACACTGATACTTATTCCAGCTGGTTTAAGAGTTCTCACCGTGTTCACCAACCACTTTGTGTCCAACATGACTGAAGAAAGTTCAGTGTAGATCTAAACCAGTATGGCAATTGTATATCAAATCTTTATCATAAATAGCTAAAAAATTAAAATAAAGCCTTGATATAGCACATTTAAGCAGGAGTGCTTTCAGAAGTCATTAGATTATATGTATAGTAGATAGGCATAGGTAATTTTCTAAAATAGAATTAAAACCCAACCAATGAAAAAATCAAAATCTCAGGTAATATGAATACATATTAAGTAGAGGTGCTCAATCAACAATTTAAGCATCCTTTAGACAACAAATAAACATCTACGAACTTTGGATGTTTTTATTTACATGCATTTGGTTTACGTTCATGAACTACGATACGATAGGGACAAATATATGTTAGTCCCAGGATACAATTGAAGAAAGATGTAAATATTCCTCGATTTGTATGTTTGCAAAGAAATCAAACATATTTACATGTAAAAACTCCTTGGTGTGGTCGCGATGGTTCCAGGAGGATTCCGTTTTCAAAAATTTGTCAATGTAGGGTCACGTAATTTAAGGTGGACATTTGGGATCGATCCCTGCTACACGGAATTAGCTAATCAGTCCACGTCGCAATAATCCACCCACAAACAAGGACTTTACGTTCATCCGTGTGAGCTGTGCAGTATCCTAGTTTTACCAGTTTTCAACGATATATCGGAAAATCCTGTTTTACATTTATACTGTACAAGATTTTACATATTTTGGAATAATTTCATAAAGTTGGTTTAATTTGGAATTCATTGTAAAATATGGAAGAAAAAACTATCTGCATGCTACAAATAAAATCATCAAATAAAATGTTAACATGTCTTTGTTGTTGTCTTGAAGCTTGACCTATTTTCGACGATGGTTAAAAACATGTGTATGGAGGACCAGTATTGCAACAAAATTTATGACTATAACTAGTATAAGTGTTTTAGTCATTTGAGTAACTCTCCTTGTGTCAAAACTCTGTAATTTAAAAAAAAAGGTAAAGGTAAAGGTAAGTTTTATTTAAAGTCGGTGAACAATTAACATAAGCTCTATACGAGCTTTTTAAACGACGGCGAGATTTTTCGACCTGTTGGCACTTACAGACATATCGAAAACTGCCTGACCTACGGACAAATCAGGCAAAACTTGAGTTGGTCTGGCAAATATTATCAGCCAAAAGGACCGAATGTTGGGCAAAAAATTGAGATTTTCAACAAGTGATGAAACTGTAGGTCCTGTAAATTTATCTTCGGTCTGGCAACTTTTCCTTATTTGCCTGACCGAATGTCCTGCAAGGCCTGTGGACTTTAAGATTTGTCTGCACTGATGCCATTCTCACATGTTTTGTGAGGGAGAAAAGCCTGATATTCCATTGTGGAAAATCGGTGAATCCCTCGGGCTATGGTAGGTACCTGGAACAAATGACACATGTGCGGATCAAACCCTCACAGCGGTGTCAGACCTCGTGATCTAAAGTCCAGCGCCTTAACCACTCAGCCACCCTGCTCCCATAAAAAAATCTGATGCAAACTCAAGAGAAAAACGCTATTAAAAGGAATCATATTAAATTTATACTATAAAAATAGAATCTTTAACAAAAATTTGATGTTCTATCTGGTAATATTAGGGCTTGCTGTGAATGCACATAAAAAGTGATGTTAATTTTTGCAAAATATGTATATCAGCAACATATGGTTAAATGTTATTAACTGCAACAAAAAACTTAAAATACCATGTTAAATGTAACTGAAGATTCAATTATGAAATAAAATTAATTATTGAAAGTAATAAGAATGACTAGGTCAGCTTTCCATAGATTTTTTATCTGCCATGGATTCCCGCCAAAAATGTCACATGGTTTAACATGTTTAATGTAGCCAATATGACGTTGAATATGTTGGAAGGTCATTCAACCTGTCAATGAGTGGATATTCTGAAGCCAAAACAGGGGAATAAAACTGACTTAGGGACTTCCCCATGAAAATAACATACCAATGGTGAATAAGTAAATAATTAAAGGCACTGGATATGGTTACACAGATATGTAATAATAACGGGAGATTATTGTTACACAAAAAATTAATATTCAGAGTACATTGCCGGATATGGAACTGACATTTCCTGTGTGTAACAATAAACGTCCATGTTATTTTTACACATTATTGTTTACACAAACGATTTCGTTTATTCAAGAATAAAGGTTTGGAATAAATGAAAAATTGAGATTCGCGAAACATAAATTATGGTAAAAACTTTTTATTTTAATTTTTTCTAAAGCATTCAGTGGGGCAAAACCAAAAGCGAGATTTCTGTGCAGCATTTGTGATCTTGCCATTCCATACACCCATCACAAATGATGAATGGAGAGGTGTGCACATAGATTTGTGTTTCACACCTGATATGTCCATTCTAAATGTTCCTTTTATGGTCCACATACTGTTTCACTCTGGTGTGCTGAATACAACAAAAATTTCATAGGTCAAACACGAATCAATACTTATTGAAGATCTTTTTCTTTTCTGTTACGAATGTGACTTCATGAAAAAATTACAAAATGGGACCATACAAAACAGTGATCAACGCATTTCTATTTTCAATGATAACAGCAGGTATATTGACGATATCCTTACTATTGACAATCCCCAGTTTTTAGATTATGTCGACATCATTTACCCACAACAACTGAAACTTAATAAAGCTAATAATGATTCTTAGAAATGCCCTTTTCTGGATCTAACTATCATTGTTGACTCTGGTAAAATAAAAACTAAAATTTACGATAAAAGGGATGACTTTGATTTCAGTATTACTAATTTCCCTTTTCTTGACGCGACATTCCTCTAGCCCCATCCTACGGAGTTTATATTTCTCAACTGGTATGATTCGCACGCGTTTGTTCTACTCTTGACAACTTCAATGAATGTAACCCTACTATCACTTCAAATCATTTGCAGCAAGGTTACAGATTTCATAAATTGTTAAATACATTTAAAAAGTTTTATCGAAGATATGAACATCTGATATCTAAATATAATGTCACTCGCAAACAGCTCATTTCTAAGGGCATTTCCATTCCTCGATTTTACAGAAATGTTGTTAAAAAATGCCAGAAACTGTTTAAAAAATCCAGAAAAACTGGGACGTAACTTACATTCTTTACGCAATAGGGGATATCGACAGGATATTCTGCACGTGTCCGTTAAATTAGCTTTGGGATCCAGTGACCTGAGGATTTTACACACATACTGGCCTCTCACTGATACTGCTGATGTCTACTGAAATACATGATGATTCTTTACCAAACCCATTGGGAGTTTTGAATTTGATTTTCCTTCCTGGTAGTGCGACAGTGTTTTACCAGCAGACTAGGCTCCTTGAGCTAGCCGGCAGTTTAGCGGCGAGCACTCCTTGACCCATCTTTCAAAATTACATTTTGTTCCCCCATTTTTCTTTTCTAGATTGTGGCCATGGAGTTAGTAGTCTACCTGTATGGGTTTTATTCGCATATTTATTATACTATAGGGAAACGGGACAGAGAAAGAGGAGGATTGGGTACCCATAAACCGGTTTAACCCTACCGCTGGCTTTTGCTAGTGCCGGTACCAAGTGCGGCTGTCCCGAGTTCCTATCGTTGTTTATGTTTGTCTTTTGTATTTTTATTGTGGGTTTTTTCTTGTGCAGTTCCTATTTACTTTCTGGCATGCATGTGGCTTTGTTTTTCAGCCATTGTAGGTGTTTCCTGTTATCTTTTTTATTTCATTATACTTGGATATAGACATACAAAGGTCGAGCGTCTTTAGATTTCGGACAGGCAAAGTTTCGACCCCCATGAATGAAGTATATACATGTATCCATCTCTATTTGTTGCCTCAGCTGGTATTCTCTTTGAACCTCGTCTGTACATTTGGACGAATTTAGTCTTTTGGAATTTTCCATGGCCTTCTTCAAAGTCGGAGAAGAAGAAAATTTATGCTCAACACAGAAATCACAAACCCTTGTGTCGTCCTCCATCGTGAATGCCAATCCGATCAAAAATATAATTCGGTGAACTTTTATGTTCATTTTACAGAATGGGGTATAGAATTGATATGCTTTCGAGGCAGAATTAATCTATTATTAGGGCCCCGCATCGAGATGCGGGTGCCCTCTAGTTTTCACTTTGTCCGTCCGTCTGTCCGTCAACAATTTTTTTGGTCGAAGTTTTCTGGGCTTATACAAGTGGGAATGATTTCATATTTGGTCTGAAGCTTTATGATGATGAGTTGTACCGTGTAAGCAATTTTCAGGTTTGCCGTGCCACTACTTCCTGTTTGCCGATACTTTAACTTTTTATTATACCACTCTATGGATGAAAATTTTTCGTCAAAGTTTTCTGGGCTTCTACATGCAGGAAGGATTTCATATTTGGTCTGAAGCTTTATGGTGATGAGTTGTACCCTGTAAGCAATTTTCAGGTTTGCCATGCCACTACTTCCTTTGCCGATACGTTAACTTTTTATTATACCACTCTATGGATGAAAAATTTTCATCAAAGTTTTCTGGGCTTCTACATGCGGGAAGGATTTCATATTTGGTCTGAAGCTTTATGATGATGAGTTGTACCCTGTAAGCAATTTTCAGGTTTGCCGTGCCACTACTTCCTGTTTGCCGATACTTACTTTTTACTTTACCACTCAATGGATGAAATTTTTCGTCAAAGTTTTCTGGGCTTCTACATGCGGGAAGGATTTCATATTTGGTCTGAAGCTTTATGATGATGAGTTGTACCGTGTAAGCAATTTTCAGGTTTGCCGTGCCACTACTTCCTGTTTGCCGATACTTTTAACTTTTTACTATACCACTCTATGGATGAAATTTTTCGTCAAAGTTTTCTGGGCTTCTACAGATGGGAATGATTTCATATTTGGTCTGAAGCTTTATGATGATGAGTTTTACCGTGTAAGCAATTTTCGGGTTTGCCGTGCCACTACTTCCTGTTTGCCAATACCTTTAACTTTTTACTATACAACTGTATGGATGAAATTTTTCGTCAAAGTTTTCTTGGCTTCTACAAATGGGAATGATTTCATATTTGGTCTGAAGCTTTATGATGATGAGTTGTACCGTGTAAGCAATTTTCAGGTTTGCCGTGCCACTACTTCCTGTTTGCCGATACTTTTANCCAAAATGGTACACTATATCCAAACAACAAATTGTAACAGACTAATTAAAATATTAAAATGCGAGATAAAGAACACTGATACTTATTCCAGCTGGTTTAAGAGTTCTCACCGTGTTCACCAACCACTTTATGTCCAACATGACTGAAGAAAGTTCAGTGTAGATCTAAACCTGTATGGCAAGGTTATATCAAATCTTTATCATAAATAGCTAAAAAATTAAATTAAAGCCTTGATATAGCACATTTAAGCAGGAGTGCTTTCAGAAGTCATTAGATTATATGTATACATGTAGTAGATACGCATAGGTAATTTTCTAAAATAGAATTAAAACCCAACCAATGAAAAAATCAATATCTCAGGTAATATGAATACAAATTAAGTATAGGTGCTCAATCAACAATTTAAGCATCCTTTAGACAACAAATAAACATCTACGAACTTTGGATGTTTTTATTTACATGCATTTGATTTACGTTCATGAACTACGATACGATAGGGACAAATATATGTAAGTCCCAGGATACAATTGAAGAAAGATGTAAATATTCCTCCATTTGTATGTTTGCAAAGAAATCAAACATATTTACATGTAAAAACTCCTTGGTGTGGTCGCGATGGTTCCCGGAGGATTCCGTTTTCAAAAATTTGTCCATGTAGGGTCACGTAAGGTGGACATCCAGGACTGATCTCTGCTACACTGAATTAGCTAATCAGTCTACATCGCAATAATCCACCCACAAACAAAGACTTTACGTTCATCCGTGTGAGCTGTGCAGTATCCTCGTTTTACCAGTTTTCGACGATATATCGGAAAATCCTGTTTTACATTTACACTGTACATAAAGTTGGTTTAATTTGGAATTCATTGTAAAATATGGAAGAAAAAACTATCTGCATGCTACAAATAAAATCATTAAATAAAATGTTAACATGTCTTTGTTGTTGTCTTGAAGCGTGATCTATTTTCGATGATGGTTAAAAATATGTGTATGGAGGACCAGTATTGCAACAAAATTTATGACTATAACTAGTATAAGTGTTTTAGTCATTTGAGTAACTCTTCTTGTGTCAAAACTCTGTAATTTCAAAAAAAAAAGGTAAAGGTAAAGGTAAGTTTTATTTAAAGCCGGTGAACAATTAACATAAGCTCGATACGAGCTTTTTAAACGACGGCGAGATTTTTCGACCTGTTGGCACTGACAGACATATCGAAAACTGCCTGACCTACGGACAAATCAGGCAAAACTTAAGTTGGTCTGGCAAATATTATCAGTCAACAGGAGTGAATGTCGGGCAAAAAATTGAAATTTTCAACAAGTGATGAAACTGTAGGTCCTGTAAATTTATCTTCAGTCTGGCAACTTTTCCTTATTTGCCTGACCAAATGTCCTGCAAGGCCTGTGGACCTTTAGATTTGTCTGCACTGATGCCATTCTCGCAGGTTTTGTGAGGGAGGAAAGCGCCTTAACCACTCAGCCACCCTGCTCCCATAAACAAGAGTTGTCAGAAGACAACATAGCTCGCCGGGGATTCCAGTAACCTCAATGCACAATAAATTTGAAAGTAATAGAAAGCTTTCTTCACAAGAAAGTCACATATCAAATATAAACACCCTATCACTAAATAACTTAATTCTAGAAGCAAAGTTAAAGTTTTTAATCAAAGTGCTTGAAGCACTTAAAAGTATCTTTGCTACTGATATACCTGGTTTATTTTGGGTTCAGTGTGTGTGCCTGTACACAGACTGCACATTGAAATTATCTGACAGTATAAATTTAATACATAATACATAATACATGACCAAAAATTACAATCAATATTGGATAAAATATCAAATTCTTTCTTAAGATGCATTTGCACTCTTAAATTACAAATTTCAGCAGTGAACATATTTATTTGGTCTGAAGGAAGGCATGAGAAATTTAATTGTTTTTCACACTTTCACTTAAAATAATGCTGTTTTAATTTTTGAAAGGACTACAACCAATGCCCTCAGTCTAACATTTCTAAATCTAGTCACAAGGAAATTTTAGAATACTTAAAATTTGTTCAGTATCTGAATCAGATGAAGTGAAGCCAGACTGATAAAACTCTAGATTTTAATTCATAAGTATTAACAGTAGCTGTTAAGATGTACCTCCATATGCAAAAGCGTTTTCTTTAATAAAAGTAGATCTGAAATTTGCTTTCATTTCAATTAAGGAGATGTACACAATCCCGATGTCTAAGATGATGAATCACCTTAGTATCAATCATTTGTATATTGCATTTTAAACCATAATCTATTCTGATGTGTTCCTTAGTATGATAACAATACACAAATTTTACTATAAAAAGCTGAAATTTTTTTTGATTTTCAACAAAACAAAAAGTATTGTAAAATATCCCAGCATGTTGTTAAAAACAGTAACATACAACATTTTCAAAATTTTTTAACAATTTAGGGGGGGGGTTTCAGAGGGAGCAGAAAATTTTTGGGCCCTAATTTGTAAAATGAAAAATTATACAAGGGAGGTAATAAGTGACATTAATAAAACGGTCCTATTAAAAAATAAATGTGTTGATGTCAATGCTGACTAATTGCTATGTAAACAACACCAGCCCTAATTACTACCTCAATCAACACCCGGGATCAACACTAATAAATCAGTCTAATTATCATGTTATCCTTTCACAGTGCTACTGTTATTTTTAACACAACCATACGCGCATGTGCAGACATTTGTAAACAAATTGTAAAGACATCCTTTATCGTATTCCTGTCATAATGAGATATTGAAGTTCAAATTTTCCCACCCAATGATTGAAGTATCTTTTGTTACCATGAGCATGCGCAGATTTTGTAAACAAACGTCTTTCCGAAGGAAAACATCGTGTGTTCTGCAAACTTGATATACGGCCTAAATAATTTAATTGGCATACTTGGGAATGTATATAAATAGTAACATCACTAGCATCCGATACTTTGGAGGATTTTAATAAGGGATTCGGAGACCTGACTCCATGTTTTTAGAAAAGGGGGGATATTTTACCTTCGCACAGCACATGTATGCAAAATATTAATCATCGTAACATTTTCATACCAATGTTATTTCTTCCAACTTGTTCATTTATTTTTCTGCACTATTGTTGCTTTCTTTTATGCAAGAAAGTCTTTAAAAGCACGTTTTTGGTATGAAAATGGGACTTTTTTCTTGTGTTGGAATATGAAAAAGGGTAGTGACGTTTCTGGGGAATTGAGTTGAGCCTTCAGCAACAATAGATATCTTTGCGCGCAAAGATACCCAAAAAATTGCCCTCAGGGCAAGGTCAAGGTCAAAATGTCTACAAATATGGTACCATTAAAAAGCTCTTATCAAAAGAACGTAACATACCAAATATGAACACCCTACCACTAAACAACCTAATTCTAGAAGCAAAGATAAAGTTTTTAAAAAATTGCCCTCAGGGCAAAGTCAAGGTGAAAATGTCCACAAATATGGTACCACAAGAAAGCTCTCACCATAAGGAAGTTACATACAAAATATAAACACCCTACCAATTAAGGCCTACCTTCTAGAGGAAATGTTAAAAGTTTTTTACAAATTGCCCTCAGGGCAAGGTTATGGTCAAAATGTCTACAAGTATGGTACCAGAAGAAAGCTCTCATCATAAGGAAGTTACATACCAAGTATAAACACCCTACCACTAAAAGCCTACCTTCTACATGCAAGGTTAAAGTTTTTTAAAAATTGCCCTAAGGGCAAGGTCAAGGTCAAAATGTCTACAAATATGGTACCACAATAAAGCACTCATCATAAGGAAGTAACTTACCTAAGGAAATAACTTACCAAATATAAACACCCTACCGCAAAAAGCCTACCTTCTATAGGCAAGGTTAAAGTTTTTTAAAAATTGCCCTCAGGGCAAGGTCAAGGTCAAAATGTCTACAAGTATGGTACCAGAAGAAAGCTCTCATCATAAGGAAGTTA
>MJUU01033312.1:57911-69808 GCA_002080025.1 Modiolus philippinarum | reverse complement strand
TTTTTTTTTTTTTTTTGTCTCGCCCGTGACGAAAGTCGCGGAAAGCGAGACATAGGCGTGCAAAGTATGACGGTGACAGCAACAGCGTTAACTTTTACTTTACACAGGATATTTTGAAAACCCTTTGATGTAGGAACATCATATTTGGTCCATTGGTAGTACTAGTCAAGTGCTACCTGACGGACATAAAATCATGTGACCTTGACCTCTATTGCACGGTCCAGTGACCACGTTAAGTTTCTCTGATTAGATCCATATCTCAATAACTGTAAGTGTTAGGTCAATGATATTTGGTATGTAGGTTGGTCTTGAGTAGTACATGTCAGTCTGGCATATGACTCTTGTCCTTGACCTCAATTTCACGGTCTAGTGACCATGTTAAGTTTCTCTGATTAGATCCATATCTCAATCACTGTAAGCGGTAGGTCAATGATATTTGGTATGTAGGTTGGTCTTGAGTATTGCATGTCAGTCTGGCATATGACTTTTGTCCTTGACCTCAATTTCACGGTCTGGTGACCACGTTAAGTTTCTATGATTAAGTCCATTTCTCATTAACTATATCTGGTAGGTCAATAATATTTGGTATATAGGTTGGTCTTGAGTAATACATGTCAGTCTGGCATATGGCTTTTGTCTGTGACCTCAATTTCACGGTCCAATGAACATGTTAAGTTTTTGTGCTTAGTTTAGTTTCTCAGTAACTATAAGTGTTAGGTCAATGATATATGATATTTAGGTTGGTCTTGGGTAGTACATGACAATATGCTACATGGCTTTTGTCCTTGACATAAATTTCACAGTCTAGTGAGCATGTTAATATTTTGTGATTAGGTCATTTTCTCAATAACTATAAGTGATAGGTCAATGATATTTGGCATATAGGTTGGTCTTGGATAGTACATGACAGTCTGCTATATGGCTTTTGTCTGTGACCCCATTTTCACGGTTCAGTGAGCATGTTGAGTTTTCAAGTATCTATTAATGTATGGTCAATAATATTTGGTATGTGGGTTTGTCTTAGATGGAACATGACATCCTGCTATTTGGCTTTAGCCCTTGACCTCATTTCCATGGTCTAGTGAACATGTTTGGTTCTCCAGTATCTATATCAGTGGTAGGTCACTTATATTTGACATTTTGGTTTTTGGTTATATATAACAGTTTGCTATGTTGCTTCTGTCAGCCAACATGTAAAGTTTTCTGAATTAGTCAGTTAGAGTTTTCACATCTGTTTTGCGACCAAGTAGGGACGGGCGAGACATCAATTGGGGTCCACACTTGTATTGTATTGAAATGCCAAGAAATAGGGTAAATGGGTGCTTTTCAAGCCTCCAATTAGATGAGGGGCTGAGAAACAATAAATTTATTTTTCATAGCCTAAATGATTATTTCTAGAAAATTGTATTTCATAACAAATAAGCTGTACTTTTTGTCATGGTTTACAATTATTAGAATTTGTATTTTTGCTCAGAAAAGGGGAGGAACATTTATTAGAGAGGAACAGAAAAGGCCTTTTTCTGCATTTAGCAGGTCAACAAAATAGAAATAAACAACTTTTCATGTTTCAATCCTGATACTAAAATTTGCTATTTAAAAGCACTAAATTAATGGTTACGTATTATATCTTTACAGATAGACTTGGCAGGCAAAGTTTATAATACAATCAAAAAGGAACTAGAAACTATAAAAAGTGAAGTGATCAAATTAGACAAACATATCTTTAACAGCTTGGTAACAACATACTCTAAAAAAGCCATAGATATCACTGTTGCTATGGCACCAATTATAGGTAAGCTTGTCCATAAGCTTTCTTTTAAATTTTTTTTGTGTGAAAGTAGACTGCTAGTTATTGTATTGCATGCTTGGAAAATTGTTGAAGCAAGACTAACGTGCACGATCAAGAAATCTCAGACACTAGACGGCAAGATTTTATTCGTACTCAGATTATTGTTAAATAATAGAATACTAAAATCTTACTCAAGAATATATGAGATTTCTAAATCAGTGGCAGAGCCAGACTTTCTGCTAAGGGGGGCTCGACCCATAATTTATAAAAGTGGCCCAGAAACCAATTATATTTAAAAACCCCTAGGAATTTTTTATATTTTTTAACCTGGGGGCCACCCAGCCCTGGGTCTGCCACTGGTGTTTAATAATTATTCTCACATTTATAACCAAAACAATAATTTTGTCACACCAGACTACATGACATTCTTCCCCCACAACTTGCCATAATGTTGTTGTTTGATAATATTTTACATGGCTTAAATATTGTGTGTCTTGTCTTAGTGTGATATAGCAATCAAATGGAATCCACCTTTATATTTTATCCCGTATGGTGTCACCACTGCACTATCAGGTTTTGGTCTGTGATGTCGTAATAACAGGAAACTTCACACACAATGAACATGGCTAAAATATTTTGTGTCTTGTCTTAGTGTGATATAGCAATCAAATGGAATCCACCTTTATATTTTATCTCATATGGTGTCACCACTGCACTATCAGGTTTGGTCTGTGACGTCGTAATAACGGGAAACTTCACACACAATGAACATGGCTAAAATATTTTGTGTCTTGTCTTAAATGTGTGATAAAGCAATCAAATGAAATCCACCTTTATATTTTATCCCGTATGGTGTCACCACTGCACTATCAGGTTTTGGTCTGTGACGTCTTAATAACGGGAAACTTCACGCACAATGGACATGGCTAAAATATTTTGTGTCTTGTCTTAAATGTGTGATATAGCAATCAAATGGATTCCACCTTCAAAATTTATCCCGTATGGTGTCACCACTGCACTATCAGGTTTTGGTCTGTGATGTCGTAATAACAGGAAACTTCACGCACAATGAACATGGCTAAAATATTTTGTGTCTTGTCTTACTGTGATATAGCAATCAAATGGAATCCACCTTTATATTTTATCCCATGTGGTGTCACCACTGCACTATCAGGTTTTGGTCTGTGACGTCGTAATAACGGGAAACTTCGCACACAATGAACATGGCTAAAATATTTTGTGTCTTGTCTTAAATGTGTGATATAGCAATCAAATGAAATCCACCTTTTATATTTTATCTCGTATTGTGTCACCACTGCACTATCAGGTTTTGGTCTGTGACGTCGTGATAACGGGAAACTTCACGCACAATGGACATGGCTAAAATATTTTGTGTCTTGTCTTAAATGTGTGATATAGCAATCAAATGGAATCCACCTTCATATTTTATCCTGTATGGTGTCACCACTGCACCATCAGTTTTTGGTCTGTGACGTCGTAATAACAAACTTCACGCACAATGAACATGGCTAAAATATTTTGTGTCTTGTCTTAAATGAGTGATATAGCAATCAAACAAAATCCATCTTTATATTTTATCCTGTATGATGTCACCACTGTACTATCAGGTCTTGGTCTGTGACATCGTAATAATGGGAAACTTCAAGCACAATGAACATGGCAAAAATATTTTGTGCCTTGTCTTGAATGCCTGATATAGCAATCAAATTCTTACCTTGCTTTTGCAACAACAAAATTAACAGTCAACCCCAAAATTGTGATAAAATTTGTACCATTGTAGAATATACTATTGTATGAAATTTGTCAGATTATTTTCAATTCTTATTAAAGTTTGATCTTGAAATTAAAAAGATAACTCTTATTTTATGAGAAATATTATATGCCTATTAATATATTTAAAAGCTCCAAGAAAAACAGTTTTCACTTTTGGCATAAAAAAAATATGTAATTAGTATCAAGCATTAAAAGACCAAGTTTGAGCTGACCTCCTCATTGAACAGTAGGCAAGAATATTTTGGAGCACCTGATGATACCTCAGTTTTTATAGGGGTTCACACTGCTAGTGCTTTAGTTTTGTGACATTCTTGTTCTTTTTTGTTTATTTGTTTTGTCTTTGTCATACTGTCTCAATTTGTGCTGCTGTGAATTGCCGTGATTTTGGACTTATGATTTTGGAATTTCCCCTTTCCTCGTTCTTGCTTCGGTATTCGTTTGCCGATGTATTTGGTTGTATTGGTTGTGAAGAAAAATTATGCTGCAACAGAAACCATAAAAAAAAAATCTCAATAATAAAGGTGTCACGAAGAAAAACATGAGATTTTTATGATGTCTGATGTGTAACTCACTGTTTATAGAAGCCAAAATAACTAATACTATGTTTTCAATGTTTGTAGGCCAAAGAAGTAAGTAATTAGTTTTTCTGATTTTCTGACATAAAAATATGTTAAGAAATATAAAAATGATGGATTTTATTAGTGATGATAATTTTAATATATCCTCTCTAACTATCCAGTTCTATAGCAGCTGCTGAATTTAATTCTAGATAAAATTTACCTTTAACTACTATTTCTGATCACAGCTCTATTTTACTTACTGTAATAGGCTGCAAAAATTGCATATCTTGTCTTACTTACGTCAAATGTTTATTTCAAACAAGACCTTGCTTCACTATTTGATTGTTACTTTTCACTTCTGATGTTGAAGTTTGCATAGATATAAAAATCTAATCCTAATGTTTGACCATTGTTGGAAATTGCCACTGTGTATATGTTTGGTGTATTTATAAAATATTAGTTAGTATTATTTTACATTCTTTCCTGCTGTTAACTTGATAGCACATATAATATACAGTATACCTGCAAGCTGACATAACCAAGGTGAAGCCTCTCTATAAACTGTAAGCAAGCAGCTTGCTTCAAAAACTTAATGTCACAAACAAAAGGAACCTTTTTAGCTCACCTGGCTTAAAAGGCCATGTTAACTATTGCCATCACTCTGGGTCTGTCGTCCGTCGTCTGTCCGTCAACATTTTCAAAAAATCTTCTCCTCTGAAACTGCTGAGCCAACTGTAACCAAACTTGGCCTGAAGCATCACCAGGGTATGCAGTTTCAAAATTGTGTTCGATTAGTCCGAAGACCAAACAACATGGCTGCTGTTACTAAAAATAGAACATGGGGTAAATTGCTGTTTTTTTATACGACCGCAAAATTTTGCGGTCGTATTATATTATGGCGCAGTCGTCGGCGTCGGCGTCTGTGGCCAGCATAACTTTGTTTCTAGTGGACGTATCATCTTCAAATTTCAGTATGTGGTTTCTTGGCATAATGGCTATCCCGGGTTTTAATTTCGGGTTTATGGCCCACCCGTTTTAGAAAAAGGGGCCAAAAAGGGGTAAAATTGGGTATTTTTGTGTCTGTGGACAGCATAACTTTGGTTCCAGTGAACAGATCATTTTCAAATTTTAGTATGATGTTTCTTGGCACATGCTTTAGCCTGGGCTATAATTTTATGTTCCTGGCCCCGCCCGTTTTAGAAAAAGGGCCAAAAGGGGTTAAATTGGTTGTTTTCACATATTTGACTGTAGAATCTTTATTATTTATCGGATTTTGATGGGGTTTCTATCAGAAAACTCCTTAGAAAATTTCCAATCTGGAGTATGCCAACGGATTTCACGTGGAATGTACCGTTCACGAGATAAATGGGGCCAAAAAGGGGTGAATTTCAAAAATTTCATTTTTTATTTTTAGTCCGATTTTGATGCAATTTTTTCCAAAGGATTCCTAATGAAAAATTATCGTAGCGCTCTACTATTAGATTTTTGGTAACTTGTTTCCTTACCCAGCTATGAGGGGCCGAAGGGGGCCAAGATCGTAAATTTACAGATTACCTTAAATTTTTATTTTTCATCGCATTTCGATTGGATTTTTTTCTTTTGATTCCTCTTGATATAAGCTTTCAGCATCTTGTCAATGGATTGGCCGTAGCTCTTACCGTTTCTGAGCTATAGAGGGTCAAAAAGGAATCATAAGGAATCATTAGGGCCAATTTTTATTTTCCCTAGTTTGTGTCCAGCTAATTACTTGGTCAATCTCCTTATTGCGTCCATCTTATTATTGTGTCAAGCTCTTTCCTATGTCCATACTCACTTTAAATTACACTTTTCAAATTTCAGTGGACGACATGCTGCGGTCGTATCATTCTGTGCTCGGCGTAGCCCTTTATTTGCAAATAACTCAAAAACCGTTACAGATATCAAAAATCTGACAGGAGTAAATGTGATCAGCATAGCAAGATCTACCTGCTCTGCAATTTTTGTCTCGCCCGCGACGAAAGTTGCGAAAGCGAGACATATGCGTGCAATGTATGACGATGGCGAGGGCATTAACTTTTGCTAAATACAGGATATTTTGAAAACCCTTTGATGTAGGAACATCATATTTGGTCCAGTGGTAGTATTAATCAAGTGCTACCTGACAGACATACCGTCATGTGACCTTGACCTCAATTTCACATTCTAGTGGCTACGTTAAGTTTTTCTGCTTAAGTCCATTTCTCAATAACTAGAAGTGGTAGGTTGATAATATTTGGTATGTAGGTTGGTCTTGGGTAGTACATGTCAGTCTGGCAGGTGACTTTTGTCCTTGACCCCAATTTCACGGTTTAGTGGCCACGTTAAGTTTTTCTGCTTAAGTCCATATCTCAATAACTAGAAGTGGTAGGTTGATAATATTTGGTATGTAGGTTGGTCTTGGGCAGTACATGTCAGACTGGCAGTTGACTTTTGTCCTTGACCTCAATTTCACAGTCTAGTGAGCATGTTCACTTTTCTGATTAGTTCACTTAGATTTCACATCAGTTTAGAGGCAAGCAGGGACGGGCGAGACATCTTTTAGGGTCTTCACTTGTGAAAAAAATCCAAAACCTGTCTTGGAGTTATTGCCCTTTTTCTGTAAAATTTTCAAAATTTGTGCATTTTTTATTTTTTATTTCAAAAAGTGTAACAGATAGAGGTCAAGTTTAAATTGCAAAAGGTTCAGCATATCAAGATCTACCAACAATGAAATTTTGAAGAAAATACCGTAAAAAACTTTTGTAGGAGTTATTGTCCTTTTTCAAGGAATTTTCAAAATTTTCATATTTTTAATGTTTTATTTTGAAAACTAGTATAGAAGATGAAGGTTAAGTGTAAATTGATAAAATGTTTGCCATGCTGTGTGGACTTCAAAACTGGTGTTGAAATTTGTTTGTTGACCGCCATTTTCAAAATGGCCGCCAAAAAAAAGGCAGGAAAATTCAACATTGTCCTATTTCAATGAAATTTGGTTTCCAAATAGGTATTGATATTTGGACTTCAAGTCGTTAGAAATTGTTCGTCGACCGCCATTTTAAAAATGGCCACCAAAAAGGCGGGAAAATTCAAAATGTCCAATTTCAATGAAAATTGTTTTCCAAATAGATATTGATGTTGCGACTTCAAAACCGGTGTTGAAAATTGTTCGTTGACTGCCATTTTCAAAATTGACACCAAAAAAGGCTTGAATATTCAGCATTTTCCAATTTCAATGAAATTTGGTTTCCAAATAGATATTGATGTTGGGACTTCAAAACTTGATTTGAAAATTGTTAGTTCACTGCCATTTTCAAAATGGCCAAAAAAGAGCCGGGAAAATTCAACATAGTCTGATTTCAATGAAATTTGGTCTCCAAATAGATATTGATGTCGTAACTTAAAAATATGGTATTGACGATTGTCATTGACCGCCATTTACAAAATGAAGTCTCGACTTCAAAACTGGTGTTGAAAGTGGTCCTTAGCAAGAAAGTTTTTGTCAAAAAAGCCCAATGAAGAAATATAGTAAGACATGGTCAGACTTAAAACACAGTTCAAGATATTGGTGGTGTACGAACTACCAAAGTTTGAGGGACTGAAGTTCAACTGTATAACTTACAATGTGAGCTTGATTGTGGCAACTGAAAGTCTGGTGAGCGATACAGGTTCCTGGGAGCCTCTGGTTAATGCATAAATAAAGTTGTCTTTTAGTAGTGAATTAACCCACATGAAAACTGAAAAATCTCTATGTAAAATATATCTCAAGTAAAAAATGGAAAGATGTAATAAATTAGAATTTAACCGAGAAGTTAACATCATACAATGAAACATTTGTAAATAAGAATCGTATATAAAGTGAAATTTATGTATGCAAGAAATTTGATTTTTTTACTATAAGCCTACATGAACCAAATACCTGTATAAGAAATCTTTAATCTTTTTTTGGTATACAAGGGTTTGACTTGTTTCAGGTGATGTTTATTTAGTATGTCCACATTCTTAAGAGCGTGAGTGCAATGTTTAACAGTTATGGGTAATTCTGTCAGACAAAATATTCTAAATATTTTTCTCAGCTACTATGAATTATAGCTAGCTGGTTTTTTTTTAATTTTGTAATATTTGATACATTTATAGATCTACTGGAGGGGCTTGGTTAGCTGTGTGATTAGGGTAGATGGTTTACTTGTAAAATCATTTTTACCTCTGGGCTATGTGTTTGTGCCCTGCTTTGTAAACCACAGAAAAATGTGTACTTGACTTGCAACCATAGGTGACTTGACAAAGGTCAATGGTTCTCTGGATATTCCAATTTACTCCACCACTAAAACTGACTGCCAAGATATAGCTGAAATACTGTTTAAACTGGAGTAGCCCAAATACAAACAGAAAGATTCACTGCATATCTACTCTTATGTTTTCTTTTGAGTGGGGTATCGTTTGTGAGCATTTATTTTTTTTTTTTGACAGTTTTTTTGTTTTTTAAAGTTCTTGGACAAAATGTGTAATTTTGTTATTCAGAAAAAGACAGAAGCCAATCTCAGATGTCGTCTGCTTCCTCAGACAAATTAGGAAGTACTCCAGATTTATCCCATACACCAGTAAACAAACAAGGTTTCACAGAGTCTGTCAGGGGCCATAGGAGAAGTCTAGATATTAATGGTAAGTTAAACAAAATGTTACATGTTTGATGTATAGGAAAATGATTTTATTTCTAGTTTATTAACTTTGATATTTTAAGTTCTAAGAAAAATACTCAGCAAAAAAGAAAGGCAACATTAAGGTATTTTTGGGCATCATTAGGCAATTTATGAGATATGTTTGCTGTTTCTTGACTTTACCATTGTGACGACATGAAAAAGCCAGCCAAATTGCACCAAATTTTGAAATTTTTACCTTTTTACTATAAAACTTTGTAAACAAACTGAATAAATTCATATTTTATTTCATCTTCAGACCTTAACCTTTAGTATATGTATAGTACTAAAAATCCTGATTCGAAGCTACCTTGAATTATTTTAGTGTAAACGTTTTAGCAAGTACCGTTTTTTGGTGTGTATTACACGCACATATTTTCCCCCAGAAAAGTCCTAGTGAGAGGGGATGCGTTTTATACATGCGAACTTCAAAAGACCATTTTTTCCTGACCACTGTCTAACTTAACTTCAGACCGGAAATGACATTGGAAATAAGTATAAAATCCTTGCTGTGATCCAGATACGAACCTGTGTTTGATGATAACAAAGTTTGCTTATGTTAACATGATTAGATGTGTATTGTTTTCTATGTATACAACATGTTTATTCAGAGATTTCCCGGTGCCCAAAATTTCATCTCGACCGTGTCTGCCATATTTGTTTTGATTAGGTGAAACCGTTTCCGGGTTTCAGGGATCGACGATACTTTCAAGTCATAATGTAATTATATTTATGAAAAGGGATAGTTTAAATGAAGTTAATTAATGCATAAACCGATTATGAAGATCAATAAGGGAATATCACTTAAAAATTTACCAAAGTCAAACCGTAATATTTACGTATCCGTAACCGCCTTTGACTTTTAATTACGTTTTGAGATAAATTTCCTGTGTGTACAAAATCAATGTTTTTCGTTTGCAAATTTCCCAAAATGTTTGAACAAACCAGTAAATAAATACAGATACCGTTATTCCTCTAAATATAAGTGAATAAAGCATCATGTATTCCATTTAATTCAGTCCACAAGGTAATTCTCGGCGTCTCTTAGACATTTTTGGACAGAACATGTTGTTGAAAATTTACGTGCGTTTTTTACACACGAACTAGATTTTTTCTGATTCTTTTCCTCTGAGAAAGGGGGTGCGTTTTATACACCAATGTGTTGAATACACACCAAAAAACGTTACACGGTTAATTTGCAGCAAGGAGTACCCAAATTGCACCTATGTTGGAAAATTGGATTTTATTGCAAAATATTAGTTTTTATTTTTTCATTTTTATATGTCTGAACATTAAGCTAGTTCTGAAAAGTATTCAGAGGTCAAAATATTTTAGTGAAAATTATTATAAATCTAAATTTTTCTAACAATTTGTAGACTAATATGACAAAAATGTGTGATTTTTTTTCAAAATGGCAGCTGCCAAAAAAAATTATATCAACAAAACTTTTGAGGGATGGTGATGTGTTTCCTTTTTTAGCTCACCTGGCTAAAGCCAGGGTGAGCTTTTGCCATCACTTGGCGTCCGTCGTCCGTCGTCCGTCCGTCCGTCCGTCGTAAACTTTTCTTCAAAAATCTTCTCCTCTGAAACTACTGGGCCAAATGAAACCAAACTTGGCCTGGATCATCACCAGGGTATGTAGTTTAAAAAATGTGTTCGGTTAGTCCGAGGACCAAACAACATGGCCGCTGTTACTAAAAATAGAACGTAGGGGTAGATTGCTGTTTTTGGCAAATAACTCAAAAACCGTAGCAGATATCAAAAATCTGACAAGGGTAAAAATGATCAGAATGACAAGATCTACCCGCCCTGCAATTTTGAAGAAAATCCTATGACCCATGTTGGAGTTATTGCCCCTTTTCCGTAAAATTTTCAAAATTTTAATATTTTTAATTTTTTATTAGGAAAACTATAACAGATAGAAGCCAACTTGAAATTGCAAAAATGTTCAGCATACCAAGATCTATCCCTCTGAAAATTTTGAAGCAAATCTGAATACCCATGTTGAAGTTATTGCCCTTTATTGTCAAATTTTTGCTCTTTTATACATTGTTTGTCTACAATTTCAAAAATCTTCTCCTCTTAAACTGCTGGGCCAATTGTAACCAAACTTGGCCTGAATCATCACCAGGGTATACAGTTTCAAAATTGTGTTCAATTAGTCCAAAGACCAAACAACATGGCCGCTGTTACTAAAAATAGAACACGGGGGTAAATTGCTGTTTTTTGCAAATATCTCAAAAACCGTTACAGATATCAAAATTCTTACAGGTAGTAAAAATGATCACTATAGCAAGATCTACCTGCTCTGCAATTTTGACAAAAATCCATAAACCTTTGTAGGAGTTATTGCCCTTTTCTCACCGAATTTTTTAAATTTTCGTATTTTTCATCTATTATTTCCAAAACTATAGAAGATGAAGGTTAAGTGTAAATTGATGAAATGTTTGCCATGCTGTGGCGACTTCAAAACTGATGTTGAAAATTGTTCCTTGACCACCATTTTCAAAATGGCCGCCAAAAAAGGCGGGAAAATTCAACATTGTCCGATTTCAATGAAATTTGGTTTCCAAATAGATCTTGATGTTGCGAGTTCAAAACCAATGTTTAAAATTGTTTGTTCACCGCCATTTTCAAAATGGCTGCCAAAAAAGGCGGGAAAATTCAACATTGTCCGATTTCAATGAAATTTTGTTTCCAAATAGATCTTGATGTTGCGAGTTCAAAACCAATGTTTAAAATTGTTTGTTCACCGCCATTTTCAAAATGGCTGCCAAAAAAGGCGGGAAAATTCAACATTGTCCGGTTTCAATGAAATTTGGTTTCCAAGTAGATATTGATGTTGCGACTTCACAACCGAAGTTGAAAATTGTTCGGTGAGTGCCATTTTCAAAATGGCCGCCAAAAAAGGCGGGAAAATTCAACATTGTCCGATTTCAATGAAATTTGGTTTTCCAAATAGATATTGATGTTGCGAGTTAAAAACCGTTGTTGAAAATTGTTTGTTGACCGCCATTTTCAAAATGGCCGCCAAAAAGGCGGGAAAATTCAACATTGTCCGAT
>MJUU01033312.1:23084-42942 GCA_002080025.1 Modiolus philippinarum | reverse complement strand
TGTCAACAGATTTGGTGTAGCTCTTACCGTTTCTGAGGTATTAGGGGTCAAAGGGACCAATATTGCAATTTTTAGAAATATGTAAAATCTTTATTTTACATCAGATTTTGATGGGATTTTTTCTTTGGAGTCCTCTCAATGCAAGCTTTCAGAAGTATGTAAATGGATTTGATGTAGCTCTTACTGTTTCTGAGCTATAAGGGGTCTAAGGGGTCAAAATTGCAATTATTAGAAATATGTGGTCTTTATTTTTCATTAGATTTTGATTGGATTTTCATCTTTAGATTGTTCTCATTGTAAGCTTTCAGTGATATGGCAGTATATTTTGCGTTTCTCTTTGGTTTCCAAGCTATAAGGGGCCAAGGGGCCAAATTGTGATATTTCAAAATATGTGAAATCTTTATTTTTCATTGGATTTCAACCTGAGTTTTTTCTTTGGATTTCTCTTGATGGTAGTCAACAAAATTTCTTAGCTCTTACAATATCCTAGTAATAAGGGATTAAAAGGGCTAATTTTTATTTTCATTCGTTTGTGTCCAGTTAATTAATGTGTCAAGGTCCTTATTGTGTCCACCAAATTACTGTGTCCACATTAATTTTAGTTTACACTTGTTCAAATTTCAGTGGTGGACATGCTGCGGTCGTATCATGCTGCGCTCGGCGTAGCCCTTTATTAATAATAGAATTGCAAAAGTTTTGGTTTCCAATTCTGGTTTACATTCCTGGAACTCTCAAAGACCAGTTATTTTTTTGGAATTCTACCTAGCAACCATAACTTTATCATTTCCTTTCAGTTATAATGATCATTTGCAAAAGTCAAATTTGAAAAATCTTTGATTCTAATTTTGGTAAATTTCCTGAAACTCTCAAAGACCTGTTATTTTTGGGAATTCTACCTGGCAGCCATATCTTTTTCAATTCCTTATAGTTATAATGATGATTTTCAAAAGTCAAATTGCAAAAATCTTTGATTCTTATTTTGGTAAATTTCCTGAAACTCTCAAAGACCTGTTATTTTTTGGAATTCTACCTAGCAACCGTATCTTTTTCAATTCCTTACAGTATGAATAATTATTTTCAATAGTGAAATTTCCAAAATCCTGGATTGCAGTTTTGGGAAATTTTATGAAACTCTGAAAGACCAGTTATTTTTTGGAATTCTTAGCAACCATATATTTTTAATACATTTCATTGATAATAGTCATTTTACAAAAATATTTGATTCCAATTTGGGTATGAAAGTTTCAGAGACCAGTTATTTCTTGAAATTCTACCTAGCAACCACATCTAAATATAGGCCAAATTATGACGGTGTACTGAGGGGGCAAGACTTTAGGTTCTGGGGAACCTTTACAAATTTTATTGTATCAGAGTTACAAAATTGATGTCTTCACAAATAATGATATGCTCTATTGGATAATTTTTAATGGTTCCAATAGAAATGTTTTATGCCCACCTAGCTATGCCAGGGTGAGCTTTTGCTATTACTTGGTGTCTGTTGTCTGTCACCTCTTGTTTGTTGTCTGTCTGTCTGTCTGTCTGTCATCTGTTGTTAATTTATCATTTAAAAATCTTCTCCTTTAAAACTACTGAGTCAAGTGGAACCAAACCTAGTCACATTAGTTCCTGGGTGATTTTTGTGTTGGTACGTCATCAAAGATGGCCAACAGCAATGAGCATTGTTTAGCATAGGACACATTAGGAAATGCATTCAAAGATTCTGATGAAACAACAAAGCCAATTAAGAACTAAATTTGGTCACAATAGTCTGTGGCTAGTCCTCTTCAAAATTTGTGATCTTTATATTAGTACCCCATCCAAGAAGTCATCTTTGAAACTGCAGCTTCAATGTTCACTGCAGTATATGGGTGACCCCTTTAAAAAAAATTTGTTGATGATGTTCTTGCCACATCCTAGATGGAAGCCAGGGGTATCATAACATTAAACTGATTGTGTTTTGGATTATCAGTAGGCCATGGTCCAGGACAGCAATACCAGCTCTTTAGAGCCTCTTGGTCAGGTCTTAGTTTTAGTCTCGATGTGACAATTGTTGCTGAAATTGGACATAAGTATTAACTGCTGGAGGCTGGCAGAATTTACACTGAATATCTTAGTCAGTCACAATATATATAATGTTAACATTTTTTCAACATTACATGTTTCATCAGAACTTGACCTCCTTTTTATTATTCATTCAATTCATATACTTGCAACATACCCCTGGCATTTGCGTCAGCATCATTGGCTAAACTCCAACCTTGCCTGTGGAATGGAGACCTGAAGAGCTAAGATGTTGATATTTGATATGTGACTTCTTTCGTAATCAGAGCTTTCTTTTGGTACCATACTTGTAGACATTGCATTAAAAAATTTTTGACCTGGTCTCTAAAAGGTAGGGTTTAAGTGGTAGGTTGTTCATATTTGGTATGTAACTTCCTTATGATGAGAGTTTCTTTTGGTAGCATACTTGTAGACATTTTGACCATGACCTTGCCCTTAGGGCAATTTTTTAAAAATTTTAACCTTGTGTTTAGGAGGTAGCCTTTAAGTGGTAGGTGTTCATATTTGGTTTGTAACTTCCTTATGATGAGAGCTTTATAGCTGTACCATATTTGTAGACATTTTGACCTTGACCTTTCCCTTGGGGCAATTTTTTGAGAACTTTAACCTTCCATCTAGAATCAAGTTGTTTAGTGGAAGGGTGTTCATATTTAGTATGCAACTTTCTTGTGATGAGAGCTTTCATAAGGTACCATATTTGCAGACATTTTGACCTTGACCTTGTCCTGAGGGCATAATTTTAAAAACTTAAGCCTTGTTTCTAGAAGGTACACATATAGACACATATAGTGGTAGGGTGTTGATATTTGGTATATGACTTCCTTATGACGAGAGCTTTCTGTTGGTACCATTTTTATGCCCCCATGAATCGAAGATTCGGGGGGCATATAGTTTTTGGTCTGTCTGTCTGTTTGTCTGTTTGTCCACAAAAAACTTTAACATTGGGTATATCTTTTGAATGGTAAGTGATAGGGCTCTCATATTTTGCATGTGTATTCCTTGTTTCAAGACCTTTCAAACGATACCAAAATTTTGGACCCCGTGACCTTGACTTTGACATGTGATGGACTTTTTGAAAAAAATAATAGACTTTAACGTTGGGTATATCTTTTGAATGGTAAGTGATATGGCATTCATATTTTGCATGTGCATTCATTGTGGCAAGACCTTTTAATTGGTACCAGAATAGTTGACCTTGTGACCTTGACCTAGGCCTGTGAACAACTGAATAGAAACTTTTAACATAGAGCATATCTTTTGAATGGTGTGTGATAGGGCTTTCATAGTTTGCATGTGTATTCCTTGTGGAGATACCTTTCAGTTGGTACCAGAATATTTGACCTCGTGACCTTGACCTTGGCATGTGACTGTCCGGTAAAATTTCACCAGAAAAATGAAATTATATTTTGTTTTATTTTATATATATAGAAATTAAACTCATTTGTGATGAAATGTTTCTTGATATCTATAGAATATTTTTTGTAAAAAAAAGATTTTTTAAATCATTCAGCATATTTTCTTCATTTATTCACTTTCATTTTACAGGTATTTATATATGTATTATATCAGAGACATTTAAACACAGAGATTAGCAACTCGATATAATCCAATGATTTATCGTGGCCACTGAAGATAAATGCTCAGTTTTAAAACTGCATAACTCCAAAGTGAATAAAGATATCGAAATAAAATTTTCAATTATTGAAATGACAAGATTTGGTCTTTTACAAGATATATTTTTTAAAATTCTACTTTGTATATGAAAAAAGTAGTGTTTGACATTCTACACCATATAAAAACCAAAAATAACACAATTTCTAAAATTCAACCGATAATTTGAATTCAACATACAAACTTTAACTTGTCATAAAAAATTTATTTTTAAACATATCGAAAAAATAATTCTGATTAGCGTTATGGGAATCAATTTGGAGTCGGATGAGCTATTTTTTATTTTTCTACGATAAGAATTGTAGGAGGAGTGTACTGCAAAAAATTGTATCCATTTATGGCCGCTTGCTGTTCTTTGTGTCATAACTGATTAGTTAACAAGTTTCCAATCTCTGTGTTTAAATGTCTCTGATTATATATATCAATGATGAGGGATGTTACTAAAAATATCTATTATTTCATTTCTTCTCTTCTGTGTATTCCTCCACTTTTGGGGAACCAGCATTGATGATCCCTGGTGTAATCAAAGTACTGATAACACTGATAGACAGAACACAATGAGTTGACTATAAATGTTCCAAAAAAGGGGGTGAAATTGTTTTCTTAATAATGCTTGGATAATGATTGGAGGGGTTCATTTGGGTGACTTCTGTGTTTGCCTCCAATTGCATTCATCATTTGATATGATTAAAATTTTCAGTTGATACCAGAATTAATTTCTACAAATTATTTTGTCAGAAGGACATTCATGGTTCAAAGTTGCTAAATGTTTCTTCTTTACTTCTACTTGGGGGCATAAGTGTTTCACAAAACACATCTTGTTGTAGACAGTTTAACCTTGACCTTGCCCTGAAGGAAATTTTTTGAAAACTTGAACATTGCTTCTAGAAGGTACACATTTAGTGGTTGGGAGTTCCTATTTCACATGTGACTTTCTTTTATTGCATTTAATTACAATTAGGGAAATGTATAACTTTCAAATTTATTGTGCATTGAGGTCACTCTGATCCCTTGCGACTTATGTTGTCTTCTGACAGCTCTTGTTTATATAGTGTAATCATTCCAGTCAGGTACTTGTCTTTTGACCTTGGCAAGGTTGATTGATTTATTTTTGAATTTCACCTTGTTTAATATCCAAGTCTGTTTCTTATCAAGTGTAATGTATAAGCTCAGTATTTCTGTCTATTGCTACATCTAGGTAATTGCATGCCAAGCTGACACCAGTCATGTAACCTTCACTTAAATTTTGTGGTACAATGACTGTTGTTTTGCCTGTGATAATAGTTGCTAGAGTGAGTGAGACATCTGGCAGCAGTAGATACAGCAGATTCTTGAAAGCATTTTTCTAAAAACTAAATAACAATAAACCAAAATATTTAACACAGAATATCTTTTTGGCAACAGAAAATGAGACATATTTTTTTGTATGATTCTTTTAAACATGCTACAGCTATAGTTTTCCAATATCCAAACAAACTTGGAAGATGTGCTATTATAAACATGATGAAGCACAATCAGTACTACACAAACATTTAAACAAATACATTCACTCATTGTCAAGCAGACAGAAAATGTGATAAATTATGTTAATATTGTTTCAGCATGATGAAGACCCTTCTTTTCCATGCCAAGATGACATTTACTAAGAGTGGGAAAGTATCAGATGGAATTGGCAAATGTGAAGTTTACCAGAGTCATATAGATTTATTGTCAATATTAGTGTCCGACAACTTTACAGATCTGCCTTCCATACAGGAACTCACAAAAACTGATACCGTTATGTAAGTTTACTTGAGTTATATAGACCTTTTGTCAACTGAACTCCCTTACATACAGGAATTCATGAAAACTAGTTTAACAGAGTCATATAGGCCTATTGTCAATTTTGGTGTATTACAAGTTCACTGATGGCACTTCATTACAGGAACATACTAAAACTGAAACTGCCATATAAGTTATATATACTCATGAATTGGCAATAAGGGTACACATTATGTTTGTATCGGTGGCCTAGGTGGCTTAATAGTTAAGGTAGTTAGATTAACTGTACAATCACTATAGCCTATCACCTCTGTTTTTATGCCCTGCCATGAAGTGGAAGGGGCATATAGATTTACCCTTGTCCGTACGTCCGTACGTCCCGATGTTAAGTTTTGCATTTAGGTCCATATATTGGCAACCTCTTGTGGTATTTTGATAATATTACATCAGTACATGCACCTTGATTAGTACTAACAGATTCACCAACAATTAGGGATCCATGACCTACATTTTACGCTTGAGTGACTTTGGTTTAATTTGCATTAAAGTCCATTTCTCAACAACAACACATAAAACAATATGATGTTTCATCAAATTAATTGCCTTGATGAGTACTACCCAAAACATTGACAGATGGCTTTGACCTATATTTTACGCTTGAGTGACTTTGGTTAAATTTTGCGTTAAAGTCCATTTCTCAACAACTACTCATTATAACAATATGATGTTTCATCAAATTAATTGCCTTGACGAGTACTACCCAAAACATTGACAGTTAGGTGGCTTTGACCTATATTTTACGCTTGAGTGACTTTTGTTAAATTTTGCGTCAAAGTCCATTTCTCAACAACTACACATTATACCAGAATGATGTTTCATTAAATTGATGGCCTTGATGAGTACTACCCAAATCATTGATGATTAGGTTGCTTTGACCTATATTTTATGCTTGAGTGACTTTTGTTAAATTTTGCATTTAAGTCTGTTTCTCATCGACTTAACATGCTATCCCAATGTTGTTGCATCAAAATAAATCAACTTGATGAGTACTACCGGTATCCAAATCAAGGCCAATTTGGCCTACTTTTTTTGCTTAAGTGACTTTTGGTTTATTTTCTGCTTGAATGACTTTGTTAAATTTTTAAACCCGATTGACTTGGGCTATCTCTTTCTTATGAAAAATTTGTCGGCGGGGCATCCGTGTCATATAGACACATTCTCTAGTTTAGTTCATATCCGGCTTTGTAAACCTCTCAACTTGCAACTTTATGTGATAAGGTATTTCAGTTACCTGCCTAAGGTCAGTGATTCTCAGTGGGTACTCAGGCTTTTTACATAGGTTTGACAGAAACAAAATGTTTATCCATAAATGAATATGACAGAATAACTCCATTTTAATAAAACTTTTCAGAAAAATTTGTAAAATAAAATTATGGTAAAAGATCAAAGGTTCATTGAGCAAAAAATTATAGTGCTAAATATTTAAAACAAGGAGGGCCCAAAAACCTGACTGTAGTACCAAAACATGACCAGCCAATATCCTTAGAAATCTCCCTACAAATAGTCTACTGGCAAGCAAACAAAGGACAAGTGCAAACTTTCCTATTATTGCATGAGATAAATGATAAAAGTTTATTTCAAATGAAGTAATGGAAATATAAATTTTCAAGTAGGGGTAATTTTCCCTACATTAGCAGTCATGGAAAGTCCCATGCAAATAGATTTCTTTTTAGGTAAAATATGAAAACCAAATATTGTTGAGTTATAAAAGCTTAAAAATTACACTCCCCCCACCCCCTATTGAAATGTTTGTTCCACAAAATCTCGAAAATAACACCCATCAAAAATTTTTATGTCTACAGTATTACTTTTAGACATTGAATGCAATGGCAGATTTGCTGAATCATTTTAGAATTCTTCAATGTACACTGTATTATGTATTTTCCTATAGCAACGTGTATACCATATTCATTAAAACTCCAGTCTTATGTCTGTTAATCAAACTTTCACAGTCCTATAGAATGCTATTGTATACCAATTTGTCAACACTGGAATATCAAAATAAAGCTCTTCATGCAATCCAGATTGATAATAGTAGTACTCATCTTATGTATAGTAACTGTGAGATCCGAACTCTAAATTCGGATGTAAGTCGATCAAACAAGGATATAGGTCAAAGAGACCTAATTTTGCGTGGATGCTGACCTTCCATCAGAGATGCATGCATATTCAACTACCCTGTATACTGACTTAGATCTGAACTTGTCCATAACCTTGAATAAAATCTTTCAAGCAGAAAATATAGGTCAAAGTGACTTTTTTCTGAATGCTGATGTTCCATCAGAGATGCATGCATATTCAAGGTTACATGATCTTACTATGAGCATGCATTATTTGATGGTAGGCATCCAGGCAAAACTTGGTTACTGTAACAATTACCTATGTTTATCTGTACATAGCATTAAGTTTTTAATAACTGTTTTATTTACATACTCATAATATTATCAACAGTCCACGCATAAAAAAGGTATAGAAAACAAATAGTCACTAGATCATTGGACAAATAACCTGAGAAGATCAATGAAAAGTTTGTGGAAAATTTGGAAAAATATTACCATCTTTGAAGTTACAAGCTTTACATGTATTCCAGAGCAAGATTTTTTTATCTGAAAAAATTATTTATAGGAGATTAAGGGACAGTCTGATTAAGAATGAGAGACTTAGTTTAGCTGTGGAAGTGTCAACAAAATGTGGATTAGATCCAACTGGAGTGTGGGCAGAATGGGGTATGAATTGTTTGCATTCTGGAGACTTTGCTGCTGCAAGGGAAAAGTTTAATAGGTGTTTGAAGGTAAGAGGAAGCTATAAATAAACACATAACATACAGTATTATAAACCAGATAATTCAACATGACTATAGATTATTTTATGGAGTGTGAAACAGGTTTTGCACAACATTTTTGTAGGTCTGTGAAGTAGGAAACACGTTTTTTTTTTTGGACAGAAATATGAGAAAAGAAGCAAATAGGATGGAAAATATCGACAATCTATGAAGCTTATTTTTATACAGTTACATGATAATCACTGGGTACTGGTTTAGGTATAAGTTAGAGTAATTGAGATGTAGAGGTTAGTTTGATTTAACATCGGAAATTACAGTTATTCTACTGTAACAAGTCAACAATAAAGTTTATGTAAATGCATGACATTTAGGCAACAAGATGTTTATTGTGACAATGTCACTTCAGAATTGGTGGAGAATAGTTTTTCATGAGTTTTACAAATTCTATGTATTTTCCATTAAAATTGATTAAGAACAAGAATGTCATAAAGTGAGTGATAACCGAACCGAAATGATAAACATTTACCAAAAGAATTTTTAAGACTTGATAGTAGTAAAGCTTTGATAAAAAATAAAAATAGAGTGCTAAGTAAATTTTTCTTATTCGTTAAAAATAATCAGAAGACGGAGGGCAATGAGCATCCTCCTGTGAATTTTTGTGTCACCAATCAGTTTTTTGTCTGGCCTGCAACGGAAGTCGCAGAAGCGAGACATAGCAATCCAAATTCCGTCGGCGGCGGCGTCAACAATTGTACAAGTTTTTCATAGGTTGAATAGAGTCATTTAATCTTTATAGAATTGTGTCAAAATTGGACAGAAGCTAGATAATGGTCAGAAAATTACCTCTAGCTGAAAAAATTGGAAATTTTTTTTTTTGTTTTTCCATTTTTTTTTATGTATTTGGACTTATTTTTTTTAAATGTTAACCCACAAATTAAAGTTTTTTAGATGGTGAATAACGTTATTAAATCTTATTGGAATATCATAAAAACTGGTCAGAAGCTAGAATATGTTCTAAAAATTACCTCCAGATGAAAATTTTGAAATCTATTCTTTTTCATTTTTCCATATTTGGACTTAGTTTTTTTTTGCAAAAAAATTTAGTGTTAACCCACAGATTAAAGTTTTTTAGAAGTTGAATAAAGTTATCAAACCTTATTGGAATTTATTGAAAAGTGGTCAAAACTTAGATGATGGTCAGAAAATTATCTCCAGCTGAAAAAATTGGAAATTTTTTTTGTTGGTTTTTCCATATTTTTTGTGTATTTGGACTTAGTTTTTTGCTAAAAATTTCAATGTTAAACCACAAATAAAAGTTCTTTAGAAAGTGAATTAAGTGTTTGTGTCTTAACAGAATTTCATTAAAATTAGACATTGCTGCATGCAGTGTGCAGATATGTAACAAGCTGTTGGAATTTTCATTCTGGTTGCAACTTTGGTAAATTTCCTGAAAATATCAAAGACCGATAATTTTTGAAATTTTTGCATATTATTAAGAAAATAAGGCAATTCTTTGATGCCAAGCATAATTTTGAACTCGTAAGAAATAAAAAACATGGTTCCAACATTGGTAAATTTCCTGAAACTGTCCAAGACATACAATTTTTTGAAATTCTTCCTAGCAACCATGGTTTTTGAATGAATTTGAAATAAACAAACATTTTAATGAATAAAATTGCAAAATTTTTTTATTCCATTTTTTGGTAAATTTCCTGGAACTCTCTTAGACCAATTAATTTTTGGAATTGTACCTAGCAACCATACATTTTTGAAAAATATATTGATGAAAACAGTAATTTCATTAAAAGAATTGCAAAAATATTTGATTCCTACATTGGTAAATTTCCTGAAACTGTCCAAGACATGCAATTTTTTGAAATTCTTCTTAGCAACCATGGTTTTTGAGTGAATTTGAAATAAACATTCATTTTAATGAATAAAATTGCAAAAATGTTTGATTCCCATTTTTGGTAAATTTCCTGGAACTCTCTTAGACCAATTAATTTTTGGAATTCTACCTACTAGTAGCAACCATACTTTTTTTAAAATATATTGATGAAAACAGTAAAAAAAAAAAATGTTCAATAATATAATTGCAGAAATTCCATTATTGGTAAATTTCCTGAAACTCTTCAAGATCTTTTATTTTTTGGAATTCTGCATAGCAACCATACCATTTTTAATACATTTTGGTGAAAACAGTCATTTTCAATACCTGAATTGCACAAATATTTGAATTCAATTTTGGTAAATTTCCTGAAACTCTTAAAGCCTAGTTATTTTTTGGAATACAGAAAATATATAAGCATTAGTATTGTCCTCATTATAATGATACCGTACTGAGCAGGCGAGACACATGGTTCCGAGGAACCTTTACGAATTTTCTTGACTACAGATGATACTGGCATTTTGTATTTTGTATAGCGCCCATTAGACAGAAATGTAATTCAACAAATACCTTCCAAGATAATGGCTGACATTATTGAATGTCTGGAAGCAATGCCATCTAGTGGACAAGGAGAGGTAAGTTATTTATGAAGTCAAAAGAAAATCCGAACATGATCCAGCGTGTTGTTTTAGCAGGTTTTTTCTGATGAAAGATAATTTCTTTCCCAAGCACATACTTTTAGCCAAAAAGATTTGAAAGATATGTTGGATCCCAACAGAAATTTTTGAGCATAGCTACTTGATGTACTATGACGATGATAAGTGTTCAAAACATATTCCTCAGTCAGTTAAAAAATTGCTTCATCCTAATTGCAAAACAACTTCAGTCAATTTTCTTTTACTTTTACCATACATACCTTTTTTTAAATCAGAGGTTAACTGAATGGCCACGGTCATAGTGGATACACTGTACAACCAAACATATGTGCAGGAAATAGATCAAAAACTGAATTATTCTCTTTTCCGAACATCAGGGCACTTCACTCAATTGGGCAGTGAAACTATCAATATTCTACTATACATCTTTGTAACTTCAACTTTGAATTATTCATTGGTTTATTAAGATGTATTAATTAAACTCGGTACATACATTGGAAACACCCATATTTATATCATATTCGAATTTCAAGATCATAGTTATTGTTACACTGAAGATATTGCAATTTTAAAACTCATTTTTTACATAGATTATATAGGAAGGTTTGCCATGACATCACAGACTCGAAAAGGTAAATTTGGTTTGCAAGAAATAGTGGTAATTGAAAATGGTCATAAAAATGTCATTTTCAATTCAATTGTTTGCAATTGTTAATTGAGATATCGTCACAATTCCTTTTGATCAAAATTCTGGAATGTTTACACTTTTACAGGGTGTTAATTTTTTAAATATATTTATTTTCAAAATCTATATAATTTAGCGTTTTTGTAAAGTATACAAATATCGGCAATTTTGACATTTTTTAAAACCTCATAAAAAAATTTCTGCCGCAAATTTTTGAAAAGTAAATCAGCAGAAAAAATATGAAAACTTTGAAGTTTATTACGCATTTTACGGATCCAAAATAGGATGGATAATAAAAAAATTACAAAATTCTTTTACATTGTTAAATAGTGGTCTCACTATGACTTTGCCAACCAAAAATGCTAATTTGCATATGTAAATTAGATTTTGCGACATCACTAATGAGGTTGGCGAACCTTCCTATAGGAAAACTTCAATTATTTCACCTCGCTATAGTGGGGCTAAGATTAAAATCCCCTGATCAGATTGGTCAATGTCACATCAGATAAGAGAATATTGAGTTATGCCAAAAACAGAAATACTGATGGATAAACTCACTACAGGACTAAAAATTTATTAAGTAATATTTTTCAATGCTTAGAACTTAATCTCTCCTTTTTGTTGTAGCTACAACTATTATTGGCTAGTCCAGGTTCAATGAAGAATCTCCTGTTGAGTGCCTCTATGGTAAGTAAACAAAATAACTTACATAATGCAGCGGTGAAGTACAGTTGGTTAGGGACATATTCAACAAAAATTTTTTACAGTCTATCAAGTAGGTTGTATTTTCACATTATAACACTCAGGAAATGTTTCTTAATTAATAAAACAAATATTGTAGTTCATGTAGTTTGCAAAAACTTTTTGGTATTTTCAACAATTATTGCCGCAATAAAACTGAAATATTGCTAGGGTTAAGCATTAAATGTTATTTTTTTCAATGTAGGATAAGATCAGCCTTAAAGTTCGTATCATTGCTTGAGTGTTTATCTGTTTATTTGTTTTCAGAATTTATCAGAAGAAACAGCCACTAATTCTGTACCGTTCCAGGAATGTTTATACTACCTGAAATCGTATGCACCATTTAACATCATCATTGATTTCTATAGAAAGAATGGATACTGGATGAAGGCTGTACAATATATCTTAGACCATGTATGTTTTTATCTCATGAACCAAAATAACAACAAATGGAGAAATTTATCCAGGATGTGTAGATAACAGACGTCATGATATGACAAATCAAAACTTCTGTTATATAAATGTTGCATGAGAAATATAGAATCCACAACCACTTCGAGTGAGAAATGACATTTCTTCACTAGAGATACTTAAATTTTCAAATTTTTAAACGTGAGGCTTGACGAGTGTTTAAATTTTTGAAAATTTAACAATCAAGGGTGTAGAATGTCGTTAATCATGAGATACGGTTGTGGATTTTATTTCTTTAATGATTTCAAGGAGATTTTGGACAAAAACATGATCCCCCTTTTCTGATGATCTGAAATAAATGTGTTCTTTGACGTCATCAGGCATGGTTGCCTTTTAAGCTCACCTGACCCGAAGGGTCAGTGTGAGCTATTGCCATCACTTGGCGTCCGTCGTCCGTCGTCCGTCGTCCGTCCGTCCGTCGTCTGTTAACTTTTCACATATTCATCTTCTCCTCTGAAACCACTGAAGCAAATTCAACCAAACTTTACAGGAATGATGTATGGAAGGTCCTTTACAAAGATTGCTCATTTCGTTCCGATCCGATAAAAAACATGGCCGCCAGCGCGGAACTTAGGTTTAACATTGGACCCTATGGGAAAATTCACATTTTCTTCTTCTCTTCTGAAACTGCTGAAGCAAATTCAACCAAACTTTACAGGAATGATGAACTAAAGGTCCTTAACAAAGATTGCTCATTTCGTTCCAATCCCAGAAAAAACTTGGCCGCCAGCATGAAAGATAGTTTAACATTGGCCCTATGGGAAATTCACATTTTCATCTTCTCCTCTGAAACTACTGAAGCAAATTCAACCAAACTTTACAGGAATGATGTATGAAAGGTCCTTTACAAAGATTGCTCATTTCGTACCAATCCGATAAAAAACATGGCCGCCAGCGCAGAACTTAGGTTTAACATTGGACCCTATGGGAAAATTCCCATTTTCTGCTTTTCCTCTGAAACTGCTGAAGCAAAGTCAACCAAACTTTACAGGAATGATGTACTAAAGGTCCTCAACAAAGATTGCTCATTTCGTTCTGATCCGATAAAAAAACATGGTCGCCAGCACGGAAGATAGTTTAACATTGGCCCTATGGGAAATTCACATTTTCATCTTCTCCTCTGAAACCACTGAAGCAAATTCAACCAAACTTTACAGGAATGATGTATGGAAGGTCCTTTACAAAGATTGCTCATTTCATTCCGATCCGATAAAAAACATGGCCGCCACTGCAGAACTTAGGTTTAGCATTGGACCCTATGGGAAAATTCACATTTTCTTCTTCTGCTCTGAAACAGCAGAAGCAAATTCAACCAAACTTGACAAGAATGATGAACTAAAGGTCCTTAACAAAGATTGCTCATTTTGTTCTGATCCAATAAAAAACATGGCTGCCAGCAAGGAACATAGTTTATTTTGGCCCTATGGGAAATTCACATAAAAAACATGGCCACCATGCAGAACATCGAAACCCCTGCTTCAGCATTTTGTCAGGTGAGCGATACAGGCTCAGTGTCTGAGCCTCTAGTTTCATGATGTCACAATGGTGAAGTCGGAAAGTAGCAAACATATTTGACGTCATTATTGAATTTCATTCAGTCACTTGCCAAGAACAACATTCTCTTTAGAGAGGAGACACTTATTTCTCTCATTGCTCAGGAAACCTGAAAACGGGACAGAACTTAGAGAATTATTCATAAACAATAATTTATGTGATAGCACCAGATACAAAGAGATAAGTATTGAAGTTAATGTAAAAGATGTAGATGTTGTTGATGTGTTTGTTGGGTGTGATTTGACAGCATAAAGTTATCTTAGAAGCAAATTGTAAGAAGTTCAATAAATTCAAAGATGCTTGAAAACAAGTTCATCATGCTCATTTTGAATGGTGAAAATTTCCTAATATTAAAAGTGTTACATTCCTATTTATGTTCATAGAAGGCAGTTTAATCATTTGATAATTCTGTTCATAGATTTGTATAAAGTGCATTCGAACTAGTTATAATATATGTGTGTTTATTATTGGCACCACTGTTTTCGTTATCTAGACATATTCCAAAGTTAATGACATTGATGATTGTGGCATAATAATTATCATAAATTTCACAGCTGACCAAGACTTGTTTATATAGACCCAACACAATACTTACTTTGGAACTATTATTTGCTAAGTGTACCAAATGAAGATGTATATTTTCTACCAAATCTTCTGTGTTTGACTCCCCATTATATTATCTTGAAAAATGTATATACCCCACTGTTTTCCCACCAAGGAGTATCAATCACTCCCAGAATTTATAGCAAATATGATATAAGATGCAACAGAAATGTATTTGTTTGATTCTTTAAGAAATGTACCAGTGAAGTATTTGTAGAAGCACTGTTAGTACCAGCTATCAACTCAGGTGAATGGGGAAAATTAGTGGACCAGATAGTAATGACTGATCCTTCTCTGGAAAAATGGAATATTTACCTGAAATCTACCTGTAAATACCTGTTAAAGCACAAATTACATCATATCCTGTATGAATTCCAGTTGATAATGAAGGTAAGTATTTACTGAAATCTACCTGTAAATACCTGTTTAAACACAAGTTACATCATATCATGTATGAATTCCAGTTAATTATGAAGATAAGTATTTACCTGAAATCTACCTGTAAATACCTGTTAAAACACAAATTACACCATATCCTGTATGAGTTCCAGTTAATTATAAAGGTAAGTATTTACCTGAAATCTACCTGTAAATACCTGTTAAAACACAAGTCACATCATATCCTGTATGAATTCCAGTTGATAATGAAGGTAAGTAATTATGAAGGTAAGTATTTGCATGAAATCTACCTGTAAATACCTGTTAAAACACAAATTACATCATATCCTGTATGAATTCAGTTAATTATGAAGGTAGGTATTTGATGGAGATCTATCTGTACGTATATACCTATTAAATATGCATATTGGTTCCAATTTATCTTTTATTCAAGTACTTTGAAATTGTCTGGATAGTAAATACCATTAATTTTGTCACATATCAAATTACCTTTGTAACTTTGTAGACTTAAATGAAATCGACCATGGTAATTTCCTCAAGTAAAATTTGAAGTAACTTTTTGATTCTTATTTCAGGATTTTATCAGGGCAGCTATGACTTGTATTACCTTCTTCTACCAGATGGGGGCTGAAAGTTACCTTGACCTTGCAGACAGAATGCCTTACTTATATAAAGCTCATCAACACATGCAGTCTTACATGGATCCATCCCAGTGGGGTAGTATAACTAGACCCATACCAAGTCGTTCATGGGATAAATCAGCAGGTCAAGATTCAGTACAGTTGATACAAACTGAGGAGGAAGTTGGAAAGTAAGGCTTTATTTACTAATTACTACTAATTTCAGTTACTCAGTGATGAATAAAAATACAGTAAAACTAGCAACCCAAGGAAATGCTTATGTTACTGTTATATAAAGTTGTTCATTTATAGATTCTACAACCATAACTATTTGATTTGTTTTAATCCCACAACATCTATAAATCTTGATAAATATATGTCAAGTCAAAGTGCTGTGGTTTTTTGGGCTCTGCATCAAGATGAAAGTGCCCTTTAGTTTGCTCTCTGTTTGTCTCTCCATATGTGTGTCTGACCTGTCTGTTGGTTTGTATCACTGGAAACAGTTTGATATTTTGGCTGATGCTTTTAGATGATGATTTATATCTTGGAAGTGATTTTTGGGTTAATATGGGACTACATCCTGTTTCCCTATACTTTGATTTTTTAGCTCACCAGGCAATAGCCAGGGTGAGCTTTTGCCATCACTTTTCGTCCGTCGTCCGTCTGTCCGTCGTCCATTCGTCGTCTGTCCGGTGTAGACTTTTCATTTAAAGATCTTCTTCTCTGAAACTACTGGGCCAATTGAAACCAAACTTGGCCACAATAGTCCTTAGATGGTCCTCTGCAAAAAAGTTGTTTTTCAGATGCACACTATATCCAAGATGGCCGCCAGCGGGGATCATAGTTTTAACATTGGACACTATGGGAAAACAATTTCAAAGATCTTCTCCTCTGAAACGTCTGAGCCAATTGAAACTGAACTTGGCTACAATAGTCCTTAGATGGTATCCTGCAAAAATGTTGTTTTTCAGATCAGATGGCCGCCAGCGGGGATCATAGTTTTAACATTGGACCCTATAGGAAAATGCTTTCGAAGATCTTCTCCTCTGAAACTACTGGGCCAATTGAAACCAAACTTGGCCACAATGGTCCTTAGATGGTCCCCTGCAAAAAAATTGTTTTTTCAGATCCACGCTATATCCAAGATGGCCGCCAGCGGGGATCATAGTTTTAACATTGGACCCTATGGGAATACACTTTCAAAGACCTTCTCCTTTGAAACTATTGAGCCAATTGAAACCAAACTTGGCCACAATAGTCCTTAGATAGTCCCCTGCAAAAAAGTTGTTTTTCAGATCCGCCTTTTATCCAAGATGGCCACCAGCAGGGATCATAGTTTTAACATTGGACCCTATGGGAAAACACTTTGAAGATCTTCTCTGAAACTTTTCAGCCAGTTGGAACCAAACTTGGCCACAACAGTCTTTAGGTCGCCGCCCTGCAAAAGAGTTGTTTTTCAAGTCTTTGCTTAATGCAAGATGGCTGCCAGTGGGGAACAGATTTAACATTTGACCCATTGGGAAAACATTAAAAGATCTCCTGAAATTACTCTGCCAATAATGAAAACATACTTTGTAACAATGGGCCATAGTTGTTCCCATTTGAAAAATTTGCCTGGCTTGTCTGCAATACATTCAAGATGGCCGCAGTGGGGAACATAGTTTAACCTTGAGACCTATCGGAAGCCTATCAGTAAGCATTTAAAGATGTTCTCCTCTGAAAATATTTAGTCAATTGGAACCCAAATTAGACTCAATGGTCCCTTCCAAAATAGCTGCCAGTCTGGAATACAGTTTAACTTACGATAATATAACATCAATGTCTATCAACAAATTTGAAAATAATGTCCTTAAAACATTGAGATTATTTTAACTGCATATGTCAGCCGTGGCCCAGGTGAGCAATACAGGCTCTTGAGAACCTCTTGTTTTAATATAAGTTTAATTTTGGTCATACATTTCTTGGCTTGTATCAATGGAATTGATTTGATACTTAGTTTGAAGGCCTTGAAATGATGAGTTTTATTGCCTAAGCTTTTGTTCAAGTTTAATCATTTAATATTGGGTCTGAAACCTGAAAAAGAAGATGGTTACTACTGCCTGTTTGTAGATACATGTACATCATTCTTTAAAACAATATGAGCTGCATTTCTTCGGAAGTTCTGAAACCACATTGTGTCATATCCATTTGTCTAGAAAATGATATCAAATAACCTTTAATGAGCAAAAACACCAAGAATACTTCATAATTTTGATTATTAAACTAATTTTGAATACAATTTTGAACAATCATGACTGAGATACTATAGTCAACCTAAACAAAGGTACCACCAATTGGCAAATTTCTGCTGGGTGATATGTGTCTACACTTGGCATTTGTGATGTGGTTGCCGGTTTACACACAACTTTTTGGACTATTTTGCTCCTAGGTGTGTAGTTTCAAAACAATTCCCAGAAAAATGCAAACAAATTTACTCCAGATTACAACTCTTTTCATGTTGTGTTTCCAGCTTACCAGATACCCGACTTGGTTCTGATTTCAAAGGGGCCAGTCAATAAAGTATGCTTTTGTAATAAAGACGAGGTAAAATTGGTCGAATTCGTAAACAGTGAAATGTACACATTGGGTTATTTTTAAATCCATTAATGAGATTTCAAACGACTAAAGCTCTCCCATGTTTATGAATAATAAGGACATCCTTGAAAGAATAATATGAGTTGCATTTTATTATTTTGCCAATGTAAGCAAAAATTTACACACTTATCCTTCACATGCATATGAATCATCCCGAGAATACATTCTTTGCTGGCCAGCAAGTAATGAATTCATGTTACATTTTCAGCCTTTTTATATGTTTTCATGAGGTATTGGACTTGAAACTGCTTAATTTTTGCATACTATATAAAATTGAAATAGTGAATTCTTCTGGAACCATAAAATTAAAAAAATACATCTCAGATTGTTTTAAGTGTAAACAAATTTTCATCAAATACATCTTTTGTTTTGGTTACAGAGAAAAAAATTCTTTTCTATTAATTAAATGTCAACTGATTGGATATTTTTATATTTACCTTAACATGAGGTGCTTTATATTTACCTTAACATGAGGTGCTTTATATTTACCTTAACATGAGGTGCTTTATATTTACCTTAACATGAGGTGCTTTCATCTTTTTTCTGCAGGTATCTGAAACAAATAGCCATACAGATAGAAGTGACAAAATTTTTACATCTCTGTTTAAAGAATACGGAATCCAATGCTACGGCAGTAGCTACAAAGTATATAGCTAACTCTAAGTCATCACAGTTACCTACCATGTTTGGTAACAACAAAGTTAAAACTGATCTCGTCAGTATGGTAAGTCTGTCTTAGCTTGTCGGTAGTACTGTGTACAACTGAGCCCTAGTCAATTCATTAATTCCTCATAAACTATGCATACTTTTGTTTTTACAAAAAAAAAACCTCTTATGCTGGAAGAAGCTTTACTACAATGACAGGGATGACACTACTATAGTTTTTAGGACCACCTGGCAGCCTCATTCCTCACTAGCATCCCCATTCCCCATTGATGAAAAATCCAAATTGTTTACTGTATTTTTTTTAAATCCAAATTTTTGGTGGTCTGTAACTGTCACCATATTCCAATCCAAATTTACGGTAGTCATTTACCCAAAGGAAACAAGTTCTCAGACATCTAAAGGGCTGGAAGGGGCAAGATATGGTGGAATGTAACTCAATAGTAAAGTAAATCTTTACTTCAGGTAAAACACTGCTTAAGAAAGGCATTTTAATGTGTTATCTAACAACATAACCTGTGTGAGAGTGTTATTTAACATTGTAGGTTGTATCACTATGGCAGCTATCACTATATTCTATCATGTGGTCAAAGATATATCAAATGTGCT
>MJUU01033312.1:0-22504 GCA_002080025.1 Modiolus philippinarum | reverse complement strand
AAAAAATTTTCTGTCAAGAAAAAAACATAACCTCCTTTCAGGTTAAGTTGGTCCGGAACCAAAGCTTTCTGTAATAAATGTAAATGCAAAGAAATCACCGCCCTAAAGTAGTGGATCCCCTAAAGTAAATGAAGGCCGAGTGCATTGCAATCTCAACTTTCTACGTAGTTGTCGGTCCTTGAACTGAAGTTTTACAATTTCCTGTGTAGCGTGTAGCAGACGCAAAGTTGTCTTCATTTGAGGATTGCCAATTTTCAGAATTACTTGAGCATTATGTTATTTAAAAGCATATGCCATTTCATTTTGAAAGTTTTCAGTCAAAATATGACAGCATCACAAAAGGACAGTGTTCAAATAACAATGATTGAGGGAATTAGGATATATTATTTTATCTGCATTGACTTCAAGGTAAGACATTATCTCATTCGTAATTTCATTTTCAGTTTATTTAAATTCATTTAAGGTATTTGATTTCACTGTGAGAGGCTTGGAGTGTCCTCGACACCCTCACCTACATTGAATCTTTTTTCGGAGTGACTGCAGACTGCAGTCTGTTACGGAGGGTAAAATGCCAAAAAGACCATTTTGCTTCCTTTTTATTGACTTCTTAAAATTGTTTTCCGTGGTTCAAGGAGACATTTCTCATAACAACAAACGTAATTTTGCCGGGTCATGAAGAGGCACTGAGTAATCGATGATCTGACAAGTCAAAAGAAGTCAAAGTTGAAAGTTATAGAAGCTTATGGCTTGAAACTACAGGCACTTGTTTCATGAAAAATGTCAGCCACTCCCTTTCTTGGAAGGAGAGTGAGAGGGACTGACATTTTCAATGAAACAAGTGCCTGTGAAAAAAACAACTTCTAAACTGCTGGTTCATCGTCAATCACCATGGCAGCACGAACTAGTTTCCGATTGAGCAGATTGCCGTTATGGTAACCTCGTGAAATGGCAAGGATACCAGAAGGGATTTTTTTGGCGTTGAAGTCCGTTGAAACACGAGACATATGATTTAAGTAATCGGAGAATTTTTTGGCAATAATTTTCGAGTTGACTGGGTGACAAAAATGAAGAAAAATGACAGTTTTGCAAAAAAATGTATGGGCAAACTGACTCTCGTTATGTTGAGAAATGAAATTAGCCAATGAATGAAGTTGATTTTGTCATGTGATCTTTTGGTCGTACAAAAAAGGTCACGTGACAGGCAGAAAAAAAATCGAAGGCACCAATATATATCTTTGGATGACATTCTTACCATAAGTGCCAGCTTCGCTGGCATATTAAAAATACATGTATTAATTCCTGTTTATCTTTTATCCGAGTACTTTGAAAATGTCTGGATAGTAAATACCATTTATTTTGTCACATATCAAAATACCTTTGTAACTTTGCCAACTTAAATGAAATCTACCATGGTAATTTCGTCAAGTAAAATTGAAATTAATGTTTGATTCTTATTTCAGGATTTTATCAGGGCAGCTATGACTTGTATTACCTTCTTCTACCAGATGGGGGCTGAAAGTTACCTTGACCTTGCAGATAGAATGCCTTACTTATATAAAGCTCATCAACACATGCAGTCTTACATGGATCCATCCCAGTGGGGTAGTATAACTAGACCCATACCAAGTCGTTCATGGGATAAATCAACAGGTCAAGATTCAGTACGGTTGATACAAACTGAGGAGGAAGTTGGAAAGTAAGGCTTTATTTGATATTTACTGTATACAGTTTTAGTTATTCATTGATGAATCTAAATACAGTCAAATCTGCATTAACTGGCACCTCTATGAATTTGGTAACTGTCCATAACTGGCTGTCTCAAGTACCTCTTCATTTAGCAATTAGATTGAATTGTTGTAAATCTGGGGCACATTTCCCTTATAAAAGCTTGATAAAAGAATAATCATCACATACAAATAAAACTATTACAAAAATGAAATTATGTATTAGGGGATTTATTCCGGCAGTGTATTCCTTCCTTTTGAATAAAATGCACTAGTGTAGAATATCCACAACATCTAATTGACTAATCAAAATGAATTACTGACTGTGAGGGAATTAACACCAAGGTAGAAAAACAATAGGTTGTTTATTAACCCGGAAATTCTGCATGCAGGAAAGAAAGTACGCTTACAATTACAGTACATTATGCACATTGGAAAATTTTTTTATTCACTGCCAAACAATCAAATAACAAAATACTGAGGTTACTGTATGTATAAAGTACATATGAATTGACAGAGACCTATGTATTAAGACCAACCTATGTATAAAGACCCTCTGCCTATAAAGGGCTATTTCTTTTCTTCCCAAACAGTGCCCATTTTAGACACGTTTGACTGTACATAACAGTAAAACTTAACATCCTAAGTGAATGCTGATGTTACTAGTATATGTGGTTATTTATTTAAAGAATTATTTGATTGTGAAATTTCTCTAATCAAGTTAAAGTCAATCCACTATGACCTTGATAATATTTGGCAACATACAGGGATCACTTTAGTCGTGTTGCAGCGACAGCATTAATTTAATTTAATGCTTTTTTTATTTAATGAGGATTACAAACAGCCCGAAGGCTACAAAGTTGCTCTCCTCGACATATAAAGACAAGACAATATAATACAAGACAAAATACAATACAACCTATCACTCACACACTCACACTTTCAGTACAATATTTACAATTCATGATTAATTAATAAGTTATGTAAAACGTTTACTCTTTTCAATAAATTCACAAACATATTCTAGTAAGAGCTTGTTGTCGTTCATTGAGAAGTCATCATTTCCAAAATTGAAATATTTTTACCAAATATTGACTAAGCATGTTTTTAAAAGTTAACAGGTTCACATTTGGACAGAGTAGAAATTTTACTTTATCAAAAAACAAAAAGATCTTATATTTTCATATTTATCACAATAAATAAAAAAATGTTCAGTAGTTTCTGGTTTTCTAGCATGACATCTATTACAGAGTCGAGAGGGAATTAAATTATAGTTATATAAATGATCATTTAAGCCACTTAGCCCAAGACGAATACGGGTATGATTAATTTTTCCTAAACCATAACCCAAAGAATAAATTTTTCTATAATTGCTTTCACAGAAATATTTTTTAATCTTTTCTTTAAAAGCATTAATGGAGACTGTTAATCTAAGATCAGTCGGGATCTTATTCCATTCCCTGACTGAGGAAGGAAAATAAGATGATGAGAATTTAGATGTACGTGCATGTAACGGTAAAATTTTATCCATGCGACGTAGATTATAATTTTCTGTGTTATGATTCACTAAAGGACAACAATCAGATAAATATTTTGGACAATCATTATTTATGATTCTGAAGAGAAAGACGATTTTATGTATTTTACGTCGAATATATAAAGGGTATAGATCTAGTTCATTCAACAAATCTTTGTGTCTTGTAATACGAAAAGCACCTGTCGACAGGATTGCTGCTCTCCTTTGAACTTTTTCTAGTAAATCACTTTCATTTACAGTACAGTTATCATAAAGTATATCGCAGTAGTCTAAAATAGGAAGTATCATAGATTTATAAAGTTTTTCTAAACATGTTCTTGGTAACAATCTTTTCATCCTTAACATAATGTCCAGTCTTTTATTTGATTTTTTGCAAATGGAAGTTATATGTTTCTCCCATGATAAATTCTCTTGTAAAATTAAACCCAGATGTTTGTGTTCAGGTACCCGCTTTAGTATAACCCCCATCTTAAATAAGATCATCATTTATAGCTTTTTTGGTTGAATTAGTAAAAATCATATATTCAGTTTTATTTGGGTTAAAAGTAACTCTCCACTGTGAGGCCCATCTGCTTAATCTTGTAAGATCATTATTTAACACATTTAATGAGTTGAGATTATCAATAACTTTTATCAGGGTTGTGTCATCAGCAAAAAGCTTCATTTGACTTTCAATATCATGATTTATATCGTTAACATACACTAAAAATAGTAGAGGACCTAATATTGAGCCCTGAGGAACACCTGCATTAGTAAATTTTACATTTGAAGATTTGCCATTTACCACAACTTTCTGAGATCGATTCAACAAATAATTTTCAATAAAATTTATCAAGTTTCCACTAACTCCCAATTGTTTTAATTTAAAAAGTAAACCATCATGCCATGCTTTATCAAAGGCTTTAGATACATCCAAAAAAACAGCACAAACATTATTACCTTCATCCATAGATTTATAAATGTTATGCAGCATGCTGACAAGAGGATTAACAGTTGAGTCTTTCTTTTTGAATCCACTATTATTTTCAATAAGTAGATTATTATCATTCAAGAACTCATACAATCTTTTAAATACAATTTTTTCTAAACATTTAGATATTGTGGGTAAAAGTGATATTGGTCGATAATTACTTTTACTTTGTTTATCACCACTTTTGAATACAGGACAAATATTTGCTACTTTCCATATAGTTGGAAATTCTCCATTTGACAAACAATAATTGAATATTCTTGTAAATGGTTTACAAAGAGATTGGGCGACAGCATTGTCGTTGTTGTCGTCGTTTTCCATTCCACTTTTTCGTAACACTTTTCTCAGAAACTACAAATCACAGCCACTTGAATTTTGTATGTGACTTAAGTATGGGATCTCATGTTGAGCTTATCAAATTCAGATCTTCGGGACATCTACTTCCTGTTTACTGACTTTGAATATTTCAACAAATAAGTTGTTAATGGTAAAAATTTTCGTAACAGTTTTCTCCGCAACTACTTATTACAGCCGCTTGAAATTTTTTATTTGACTTAAGTATGGGGTTTTATATTGTCCTATCAAATTAAGGCCTGTCAGACATCTACTTGCTGTTTACAGACTTGGAGAGTATTTTCAACAAATACTGTCAATGGTAAAAATTTTCGAAAACTTTTTCCTCAGCAACTACTTATCACAGCCACTTAAAATTTTGTATTTTACTTTAGTAGAGGGTCCCATATTGCGCTTATCAAATTCAGGTCCTTTGGACATTTACTTCCTGTTTACAGTTTTTATTTTCACTTAACCAACAGTTGAACTGGACATTTAAATGTTACAGCTGCCCAGGTGTGACAATTTTACTTTGCAATACATACTAATTGGCAAATTTCAGATAAACTGAATGATCACTACTGAGCAGCTGGAGAATTTTAACACCCAGTTAAATGTTTTTGCATTTTCTGTTCAGTTGATCATATGTTAACTGAATCCATAAATGATTATATTCTGCTAAAGTGAAATGTCCAGGTAAATCCTGCAATTTGATTGGTTAGCTTGACAGGGGATATCAGGGAATATGAGACCGTATCCCCGTGGTAGCAAAATTACAATTTTTAGATGCCTTTTAAAGGAAAAATGGAGCAGTTCTGGCAGAATATAAAAGTTATTCAGGCTTCACAGAGGATACAGGTTAATATTCCCTGTCTGTGCCCTATACCCCTTCTCCTTATGGCTCAGGGGATATAAAACACAGACAGGGAATATGAACCTGTATCCCCAGTGAAGATTCCTGAATAACGTATGATATCTGCTTTTCATTTCATATTGCATTTTTGCAGGTATCTTAAACAAATAGCTATACAGATAGAAGTGACAAAATTTTTACATCTCTGTTTGAAGAATATGGAATCCAATGCTACGGCAGTAGCTACAAAGTATATAGCTAACTCTAAGTCATCACAGTTACCTACCATGTTTGGTAACAACAAAGTTAAAACAGATCTTGTCAGTATGGTAAGTGTGTCTTCACTTGTCAGTAGTACTGTGAACAACTGATCTTTGGTCAATTCATTTATTCCTTATAATCTATGCATACTTTTGTTTTTACAAAAAAAACTCTTATGCTGGAATTAGTTTTTTACTATGAGGAAAATAGCTACAGTGACAGGGATGACACTACTATACAGTTATGTGACATGAGTGAGTTCGCAAAGCAAAATTTCCATGTGCATTTCAAGTAAAAACGACCACTCTTTAAAAAATTCTCAAGAATTTATTTGTTGTCTGATTTTATAATGTTTTATACTGCTAAAGAGGCCTCAACCAACAGCTTCTCTCAATAATTTAGAAATCATTTTATGTTTAGTAGTTTTCTTATTGTGATTATTTAAATACATATTGAATTTTTAGCGTCACACTTTATTATATAATAATATAGCAAATCTTGATGTTGTGAATTTGTAGACATGATTAAACCATTACAAAATGAAAACTATAGAGCACAAAATTATTTATAAGTTACGTTTAGAAGCTGTTGGTCAAGTTCTATTCAGCAGTATAAAAATATACATATTGAACAAGAAATGAATTCCATTGAATGTTTTGAACAGTGACCGTTTTTACTTGAAATGCACAGGGACATTTTGCTTTGCAAACTCACTCATGTCACAAAACTGTAGTTTTTAGGGCCGTCTGGCAGCCTCATTCCTCTTCTGGCACCCTGATTCCCCATTGATGAAAAATCGTAATAGTTTTAATGTTTTTTTTTTTTTTAATCCAAATTTTTGTCGGTCTGTAACCATCATCATATTCCAATCAGAATTCACAGTTGTCATTTACCCAAAGGAAACAAGCTCTCAAACATTTAAAGGGAGCTGGAACAGATATGATGGAATGTAACTCAATAGTCAAGTAAATCTTTACTTCAGGTAAAACACTGCTTAAGAAAGGCATTTTAATGTGTTATCTAACAACATAACCTGTGTGAGAGTGTTATTTAACATTGTAGGTTGTGTCACTATGGCAGCTATCACTATATTCTATCATGTGGTCAAAGATATAATAAATTTCACATATTTGAGATAAGCCAGCTTCTATTTTAGCAGATCTTTTACTAGTTCAAAACAACAAATCATTAGTTCATTGACTTTATAATAAGTCACCTAAGAATGGCCAATTTTAAGCTATTTCAAGCCTAATTAAAATGTCAGAATTTTTTTATTTCAAGATATTTTATAGGTCTTAATTCATATGTTCCAAACATAAAATAAAGTGATATGTCACAGATCATCTTTTCCTATTATCAGGCTTTTAAAAATCGGGCAAATTCAGTTTTTTCAGTGCCATTTACAAAGAATATATAGGGAACTCTGAGAACACGCTTATTGTTAAGCTTTCATATGAAATAGATATTAGATAGATTTTAAAATTTTTTCAATATTTTAGAGAGATAAACTGCAGTTATTTGTTGATCTGAAATAAATCTACATGTCACCATTTAATTAAGAGAAATATTTTATGTACTTTACAAGAAATATTTATGGCAAAAGGGAGATAATTTGTATGAAAGTGATTATATACATGTGTCAATTTGTTGTGAAGTCACAATAAAAAGGCTGAGAAAAGAACATTCCTGCTGGAAAATCAAGTCAATTTTGCATCCGACTAGATTTTCACAATATGCGCAAATCGAATGTGCCGTGTGTTAGTGTTGATCTACCTTAAGTCTAGGGCTTGAGGTACAGATTTAATGATCTTGTACTTTCACTGATGTTAGATTCTATCCTATTAGGGTCCCTTCAAGTAAGTAAAGGCCCATCTTTCCTAACATTACTATTTTCTTTTCTTGATGTTCATAATAATTATGCATATTTTTTATATTAATCCTTCAACTTTGATTTTCTTGTGTCAGCATTTTACACAGTGATAAACATTATGTTTTACAGATAATGTTAAGTGGTAATGATATTCCTGCAGCTTTTGAACTGGGACTGAGGATTATAAAGGTGAGAAAAACACATTGGATGTAACACACACATGATATCATATGAACAAGGGATAAGTTGTAATGTTTTTGTCAGGGGAAAATAGTTGACTTATAAAATTAAGTGTCAGATTTCTGATCATTTTGTTAAGTTCAATTTAATCCTATGTATTACAACCTAGGTGTGAATGTTGCAACATAACAACATGCAGGTAGTAATTAATTTTCACTTGGGGGAAATATATTTTTTCCCCATAATTTCATTCTATACATTTGTTGGAGTATTCTGACAAAACTTTATTCATTTGAATTCAATTTGTTATAAACATTGCTCATGTTAAATTTATGAAAAATAGAGAGGAATTCAATTTCTCACCATTTTGATTTTGTATCTCAAAAATTACATGGTAATGTATCAAATTTTTTTGCTTAAATACTACTTTTTCAATATTCTAACAAAAAATCATATTACATAGAATTCCTTGTTACGAGATATATTAAAATTGACCAACAAACATCCTTAAACATTCTTCCCTTTGTAATACATAGTTTTTGGAATGTTTAAAAACAACTTTATCCTAATTGGCTGTGCAGTTAAGATCTAAATACACAAAATGTCCCTTTTCTTACATGTGATGCTAGTAATGCAGGCATTAATATAACAACAAATACACATAATGCCCCTCTTCTTCTATATTTGTGGTTACATGTTAAATAACAGTAAGCGGGCATCAATATCATATGAAATACACAAAGTGTCCTTTATCTTATATATGTTTCGCTAAATAACAATTGCCTCATTGCATGCATGGATATCATATATCCAATAAAAACATTCCTTTTTTATATATTTGTTCAAAGGTACAGAAAATGTCCCTCTGCTTACATGTTTGTGGTTAAATAACAGCAATTATCAGTATTACAAACACGGAAATCTTATCTTATACACAAAATGTCCCTTTTCTTATACATCTTGGTACTGTAGTTGAATTACAATTGTCTTATTACAGGCAATGTTTCATATTTCCAACACCAAAAATATCCCATTTCTTATATGTTTGTCGTTAAAGTGCTGAAAGTTTAAGTATTGATGGCATCAGTATGATATTGAATAGAGGAAATATCCCTCTGCTTAGATGTTTGTGGTTATATAGAAGCAATTATCACTATTGCAGGCATTGAAACCATATCCAATACACAAAATGCCCCTTATGTTGAATCACCACAAGTTTCAGCATTGTGGGCATAGATATTATATATATAATACAAAAAAATCAAGTTATACAGAATTGTCTCTTTTCTGATATATTTTTGCCAAATTTGACAAAGTTTCAGCTGTGTGTCCCAACACCATATAACATTTAGAGCAATCAACATATTAGCCTACTTTTTAGATTATAGAAGATATGTAGTAAAGGAGATATCTTATATATTATATGAGATATCTTATATATCTTAAAGCAGTTAAAATGAATTCTTCATAGGCTTAATTTTCTGAAGCAAATCAAAAAATTTATGTATGGAATTTCTTGTTTAGCTTGACCTTATAAGAAACCAGAGGAAATATTTTGGTATGTCATCTAGATTTTGTTTTATTGATACTACTGGCGGATTCAAAAGTCTATTTCCATAGGTAGGACTTTGGATTTTGTGAAGATTCTAGGCAACAAATGCAAAAAATCAACTGGAACCCCTTTCTCCAGAACCCTTATTTTAAAGGTTCAAATCCTTAAATGAATATTGATCCAAAATCTACTGGTCTATGTGAAAAATCTAACCCTAACCCTAATATTGTTTTGTCTTATTTAATTTATTTATTTTTAAGGAGATTGATCTCCTTTGTGCCACTGGACATTTACAAAGAAAGCACTACAATGTTTACTTCTGTCATATTATTTCTACAGTAATGAAGATTTATGCTAATATCATTAATAAACAAGAAAAGATATTTAATTTAGTGCATCCTTTATGACAAAATGTTAGGAACTTTTTCTGTAGCGTAGTGAAGATTTGATCAACCAACTTGCCACCTTTGAATTGCTCAAGAATATAAACTGACCTCTATTGGAAGGTCAATCCTGTTTATTGTATCTTATCTGTAGTGATGTAACACATAGTTATATAACACATTACTAGTTGTGAAGGTTACTCATGTGTACAGGTGAATTATATGATGTACATTTTGTAAATCAGTACACTTTAGAATAAATATGTTAGGTCAGAAACAAAGGTTATAGTAATTATAATTTTAAATTTCAGATTGGTACTTTCAAAATGCAAAGGTTTTTTTTGTTTTTTCTTCACATATATCTTGATATCTAAATACACTTTAATTTGTAAATTTCTGCATGTCCTTTTCTTTAATAAACTTTGAATGATTAAGTAAATGTATAAAAATGCATTTTTTATGCCCCGCCACGAAGTGGAAGGGGCATATAGATTTACCCTTGTCCGTCCGTCCGTACGTACGTACATCCGTCCTGATGTTAAGTTTTGCGTTTAGGTCTATATATTGGCAACCTCTTGTAGTATTTTGGTAATATTGCATCAGTACATGCACCTTTATTAGTTCTACCAGATTCACTAACTAATTAGGGATCCATGACCTACATTTTACGCTTGAGTGCCTTTTAATAAATTTTGCGTTAAAGTCCATTTCTCAACAACTACTCATTATACCAATATGATGTTTCATCAAATTAATTGCCTTGATGAGTATTCTGGTACTACCCAAAACATTGACAGTAAGTTGGCTTTGACCTATATTTTACGCTTGAGTGACTTTTGTTAATTGTGCGTTAAAGTCCATTTCTCAACAACTACGCATTGTACCAATTTGATGTTTCATCAAATTAATTGCCTTGATGAGTACAACCCAAAACATTGACAGTTAGGTGGCTTTGACCTATATTTTATGCTTGAGTGACTTTTGTTAAATTTTGCGTTCAAGTCCATTTCTCAACAACTACACATTGTACCAATGGGATATTTCATCATATTAATTGATATGATAAGTACTACCCAAAACATTGACAGTTAGGTAGCTTTGACCTATATTTTACGCTTGAGTGACTTTTGTTAAATTTTGAGTTCAAGTCCATTTCTCAACAACTACACATTGTACCAATGGGATATTTCATCATATTAATTGATATGATAAGTACTACCCAAAACATTAACAGTTAGGTAGCTTTGACCTATATTTTACGCTTGAGTGACTTTTGTTAAATTTTGCGTTTAAGTCCATTTCATGGTACACATTGTACCAATGGGATATTTCATCAAATTAATCATCTGTTATGGCACTTCCGGATGATTCATTCACTGGGAACTAATTTTTATGCCTGTTTGACTTAAGTTATCTGTTCTGATAAATTTGTCGCCAGGGCATCCGTGTCTTATAGACACTTTTTCTCTAGTTTTTACAAAATTAGTGAACTAATAATAAAATCCAAATTTAAAATAGCCCTATTTGAAAACTGGCCTTGAATGAGTTTTTATAGTATCAGGCTTAATGCATTTTTCAGTAGAAGTATTGTTTGAATTACACTTCATAAACAATTAATGATAGAATAGTTTACATGGCACCTGTCAATATTAATTGTTAAACTATTACCCTCAAAATCAATCTCCTTTTCAGTGCAGGCTGCGCTTTGATTGTATTATTTTATTGATACTGATCCAGTATCCAGCCATTTATGGGATTAGGATCGTATCTCCAGTCTTACATTAATTACGTGCTAGTGTACAATATTACATTTTTTTTTATTTTGCATTAATACTGATCCAATATCCACCCATCATGTTTTCAATAGCATTTACAGCAGAACTATGTCTCTTCTTCAATATATAAGATATCTCAAATTGTATATAAGATATCTTATATAATTACACAATCAATATATCTTTATTAATATATTAGATATCTTATTTAATATTTAAGATATCTTATATCATATATGAGACATCTCTATTAGGCCATACAAAATTGATTAATTGGTTCTCAGGCCATTTTTCATTGAAACAGATGAGGGAGGGAGGTGATTTTTTTTAATCTTTTTATATTTCAAAAAATAGATGAGGCAGCTTTTTACATTGTAAAAACCACAAAATATGTAGTGAGGGAGGTGATTTTTTATTTTTATTTATTGAAATGGCAAAAATAGGGTCAATGAGGGGCTTTTTTCAAGCCTCCAATTAGATGAGGGAGGGCCTGAGAACCAATTTATTTTTTCATGGCCTTAGTATATAAGATATCTATATTAAACTTTCAAAAGAGATATCTTATATAATATATAAGATATATCTCTATTAGTATATAAGATATCTTATGTATATATATAAGATATTTCATGTATTTGAATTTATATGAGATATCTTATATAATATATAAGATATTATGAGATATCTTATATATTATATGAGATATCTTAAATAGCAAATAAATATGAAAATGGTGTGCGATACATATCAGTTACTTCATCTGAAATCCTTTATGTTTAGGAATGTAAACTTGGTAGCCAAGCTATCTACACCCATACTGCTAGAGAGATGGCTAAACATCGTCAGTATGATCATATAAGACAACTACTAGATTGTATCGGAAAGGCTGGTATAGGCGAGGATGACATGGTAGACGAGATAATAGGAGCGTGTATTCTTATTGTTGCTGATAATCCAAATGAGGTAAAATTTATTTGTATGACAAATTTAGCATTGAAATTATAGTCTGAACCTGAATCTGCAAAATTATCCGTACACAACACCTCCAAAACTGAATATTGAATTCTTTTCATGTTGAAAATACAACAAAAAAATTCTGCAGAACTAACTTTAACTAGAAACTGTTTTAAAGTTGCAATTTATCATCATATTTTTCACTGGTATTTGCTTTAAGTTTTCATCATGGATAATATTATTTAATTTGAACATAATGCATCTTTGATATACATGTATAATATACAACTTTGTAAGAAGATACATTTTTATTGCAGACTAAAGAAGCAGAAAATTTGATCAAGTTACTTAGGAAGGATTCAAACAAGGTGATTATACCCTGTAGTTCTTTGTAAAATGGTCAGATTAGGAAGTGAATATCAGTCTTAATCTTACCCTAAACGGTTACAAATCATTTTACATAACATGTTTTGAAATAATCTATCCACATGCCAAATTCTGAAAGAGAACATCAAAAGACAAAAATTAATGGCTGGACACGAAATTTGGTACAGATCAATACAAATGGATTCATGGAAACACAGACTGAATACTAAAAAGCATTTGTAGAGCCTTAAATAATTATCATTTTCTAATAAAACTTTAAAGATTTCTGAATAGCAATCACCTGTAACTCCAATGTATTTTTAATATCAAACTAATTAAGATAAAACTAGAGGTTGTCGGAACGACAGCTATCCCCACACTCTTTGTTAAAACAGTTGTTTAACCCCCTGGGCATAATTTTTCTCAATATTTTTGAAATCAAACTATTGATAGTCGTTATTGTGGTGCCTGCTGTAAGCAGAGTCGACATATAGGGATTACTATCTGTCGTCTTACGTCGTCGTCGTCGTCCTGCGTCGTCCGTCGGTTTTTGAATCCGCAACTCCTTCAAAACTACTAGCCTGATTCCAACCAAACTTTCAAGATATGAATTTCACATGGTGTATTTGTTCACCTGATACTTAGAATTTTGATTTTACAGATTTTAGAGGTTCACGGAGCCAAAATTGCTCATTTGTGAATGTTGCTTTTTGAATCCGCAACTCCTTCAAAACTGATGGTCCAATTCCCACCAAACTTTCAAGATATATTGTTCACCTGGTGTAGATGTGCACCTGATACTTAGAATTTTGATTTTACAGATTTTAGAGATTCACAGAGCCAAAATTGCTCATTTGTGAGTGTTGCCTTATGAATCCACAACTCCTTCAAAACTTCTTTTCTGATTCCAACCAAACTTTCAGGATATGTTTTTGACATGGTGTAGTTGTGCACCTGATACATAGAATTTTGATTTTACAGATTTTAGAGGTTCACAGAGCCAAAATTGCTCATTTGTGAGTGTTGCTTTTTGAATCCGCAACTTCTTCAAAACTGCAAGTCCGATTCCAACCAAACTCTCAGGATATTTTTTTCACATGGTGTAGTTGTGCACCTGATACTTAGAATTTAGATTTTACAGATTTAGAGGTTCACAGAGCCAAAATTTCTCATTTGTAATTTGGTTTGTTAATCTTAAACTCCTTCACAAATGTGTGTGAGATTCCAACCAAATTTTCAGTATATGTTGTTTATCAGGCCTGTTTATGCACATTATACTTGAAATTTTGATTTTACAGATTTAAGAGGTTTGCCAAGCCAACATACCTCATTTGTTGTTTCTGTTTGTTAATCTGCAAGTCCCCAAAACTATATTCATATTCTGTTTTTTTCCTAGTCTAAGCCATGCACATATTACTTAAAAATTTAAGTTTACAGATTTCAGAGGTTCACTGGGCCAAAAATGGCTCTTCTGTAGTGCAGGCGACACAAGTGTTCCATGGAACACCCATCAATTTTTTTTACAAAAAAAAATTTAAGGATATATGGTTGTTAGGCAGAATTAAAAAAAAAAAAGTTGTCTTTGAGACTTTCAGGAAATTTACCAAGATTGGAATCAAATATTTTTAACCGGGATTTCCATCGGAAAAATCAGGTTATTAAAATGGTGAAAATGGCGGGGGTGGGTGGGCGATGGATGGGCGGGCGGTCTTCTGCCAAATGGGTACATCATTTGTCCGGAGCAAATCTCCCACAGTATTTGAGACAGGAAGTTTTTATTTTGCAGATCAATTGTACATATATCAAGGTGTGCATGGTACTTTGATTTTGATTTTTGATAATTTATGTCAAAAATATCAGCTGTTGAACTTAGTTATTTTTATGTCAAATTTTTCACAATAGGGTACCCCCTTTGTCCGGAGCAAATCTCCTACAGTATTCAAGACAGGAAGTTTTATTTTGCAGATCAATTGTACATATATTAAAGATGTGCATGGTACTTTGATTTTGATTTTTGATAATTTTTGTCAAAAATATCAGTTGTTGAACTTAGTCATTCTTACGTCAAATTTTTATGCGACTGCAAAAATTTTTGCGGTCGTATAATGATATGGTGCTGTTGTCGTCGTCGTCGTTGTTGTCATTGTCTGTAGACACTTTTGTTTTTGGTCAATAACTTTAGTTCCAGTTGATCAATTCTTCCTACAGTATAAGACATAGGAAATTTTTATTTTGCAGATCAGTTTTACATATATCAAAGGTGTGCAAGGTACTTTGATTTTGATTTTTGATGAATAATGCCAGTTGTTGAACTTAGTCATTTTTAGATCAAATATTTACCAATAGGGTGTACCATTTGTCCAGAACAAATCTCCCACAGTTTAATAGACAGCAAGTTTTTATAATGTAGATCCTTTGTACCTGTATCAGAGGTGTGGACAGTCTTTTATTTTCCTTTTTGATTAAAATCCAAGTTGCTGAACTTTCAGAAAAAGGCTATATTGGTGGAAGGTTTAACATTGAAAATTAATGAAAATTATAAGTACATTTCAAATATTCAGGGTCAACCCATGTGTAAGATATATTGTCCATGTAAAAGAAAACCCGGTTTGCTGTCACACTGACAGCTTTCCTCTTGTTGAAATCCAATTAATGAAAGTGTTTGTCCTAAATTAAAGAAGCTATTTAGATATGGTTGCTAGGTAGAATTCCAAAAAATAAGTGGTCTTTGAGACTTTCAGGAAATTTACCAAAATTTGAATCAAATATTTTTGAAATTCATTTAGTTAAAATGTTTGTACTAAACTAAACAAATTATTTTAGTATGGTTGCTAGGTAAAATTCCAAAAAATAGGTGGTCTTTGAGACTTGCAGGAAATTTACCAAAGTTTGAATCAAATATTTTTGAAAGTGTTTGTCCTAAATTCAAGAAGGTATTTAAGTGTGGTGGCTAGGTAGAATTCCTAAAAAACAAGTGGTCTTTGAGACTTTCAGGAAATTAACCAAAATTTGAATCAAATATTTTTGAAATCCATTCTGTTAAATGTTTGTCCTAAACTAAACAAATTTTTTAGCATGATTGCTAGGAAGAATTCCAAAAATAATTGGTCTTTGAGACTTTCAGGAAATTTACCAAACTTGGAATTGCATTTTAGAATTCTAATTATTTAAAATCTCATTTTCTATCAAACAATTGCTTAAATACTTTATTATATGCTCAAATTAAAAAAAAAATATGAGTCTTTGACATTTTCATGAAATTTACCATAGTTGGAACTGGAATCATAATTCCGAAAGCTTATTGCAAATCTACAGACTATATGCAACAATTCTGCATGAAGATTTTATCCCTAAATCCAAAAATGTAAGAGGAGTTTGTGTTGCATGCCACGTGTCAAAATTCCCATCTTTGGGCCTTTGTAAAAAATCAACAACTTGGGCCTCTTGTTTGCACCAAGATAAAAATCAAAAATCCGAAACAGATGGACAGACAGACAGACAGAAAGTGCATGGATAAAAATTAGGGTAGAACTTTTTGTTTTTATTCTCAATCGACACGATACGAGGATACAGTAATGTAGAGTGTCAGTCTGTGCATGCATCTATGCATCCATCTATAATATATAATTTCTCATTAGATTTCAATAAAAAGTTGCAGTATTAGAATAACACAACCAATTAAAAACAAATTAGATTTGGCTGCTATTGATTTGGTAGCTTTAACTCAACTCATGACAGTAGTAAGACAAGATCTTGTGGAATATTTTAATCCCTGCCGCAACACGATGCGGGGATATGGTAATGCCGGGCATCCATCCGTCAGTGCATCTGTCCGACTGTCCATCCGTCCGTCTTCCTTGTTAGCACTCTAGCAAGTTTATTTCTCATTGGATTTGGATGATATTTATAAAGTAGCTTTACTTCAAGGATGCCTCAAGCGAGTTCAAAGATGAGTCCTATTCAAATATTTTTGTAGGAGTAATGCCCCTTTTTATACGACCGCAAAAATTTTTGCAGTTGTATATTGGTATGGTGCTGTCGTCGTCGTCGTCATTGTCGTCGTCGTCTGAAGACATTTTTGTTTTTGGTCAATAACTTTTGTTCCAGTAGATCAATCCTTATGAATTTTAATATAATGTTCTTTGGAAGGCTTGCAGTAGTTTTGGTCATTGTGACCCCACCCGTTTTTAAAAAAGGGGCCAAAAAAGGGTTAAATTGGGTGTTTTCACATATTTGTCTGTAGAATCTTTATTATACCCCCTCTCTATAGAGAGGGGGGTATACTGCATTCACCTTGTCCGTCCGTTCGTCCGTTTGTTTGTCCATTCGTCCGTTCATCCGTGCATCCGAAAAAATTTTCGTCACATTTTTCTCAGCTTCTACAAGAGGGATTGATTTCAAAATTGGTATGCAGCCTCTATATGGTAGTTGTAAGGAACGTCCTATTTTGAGTCCTGTCGGATGTGTACTTCCTGTTTGACGAAATGTGACTGTTACGAAATGTAATGAAAACATGAATTTTTTCTTCGCATTTTTCTCAGCTTCTTCAAGTGGGATTGATTTCAAAATTGGTATGCAGCCTCTATATGGTTAGTTGTAAGGAACGTCCTATTTTGAGTCCTGTCGGATGTGTATTTCCTGTTTGATAAAATGTGGACTTTGTCACAAAATGTAGTGAAAAAAAGATTTTTGTCACATTTTCTCAGCTTCTACTAGAGGGGTTGATTTCAAAATCGGTTTGCAGCCTCTATATTGTTAGTTGTAAGGAACATCATATTTTGAGCCCTGTTGGATGTGTACTTCCTGTTTGAGGAAATGTGACTGTTACGAAATGTAGTGAAAACATGAACTTTTCGTCGCATTTTTCTCAGCTTCTACAATAGGGATTGATTTAAAAATTGGTATGCAGCCGCCATATGGTTAGTTGTAAGGAACGTCCTATTTTGAGTCATGTCAGATGTGTACTTCCTGTTTGACAAAATGTGGACTTTGTCACAAAATGCAGTGAAAACATGAATTTTTCGTCGCATTTTTCTCAGCTTCTACAAGAGGGATTGATTTCAAAATTGGTATGTAGCCTCTATATGGTTAGTTATAAGGAACGTCCTATTTTGAGTTCTGTTGGATGTGTACTTCCTGTTTGGTGGAATGTGGACTTCGTAACAAAATGTAGTAAAAACATGAATTTTTCGTCACATTTTTTTGGCACTTACCTTGTTGATTCAGAATTCAATAAGTGGGGGTATGATTGGTTGCTGTTAGGCAACATCTCTTGTTATTAATCGGATTTTGATGGAGTTTCTTTCAGTGTGCTCGTGAGAAAATTTCCAGTCAGCAGTCTGTCAACGGATTTCATGTAGCATGTACCGTTCCCGAGATAAATGGGGCCCAAAAGGGGCGAATCCAAAAAAAAATTTTTTGTCCGATTTTTGATGCAGTTTTTTTTAATGGATTGCTTATGAAAAATTAACACAGCACTCTGCTATTAGATTTTTGGTAACTTGTTTGCTTACATAGCTTTGAGGGGCCAAACGAGGCCAAATTGCTAATTTGCAGATTATCTCACATTTTTATTTTTCATCAGATTTTGATGGGATTTTTTTCCTTAGATTCCTCTTGATATAAGCTTTCAGCACAACATCAATGGATTTGTCATAGCTTTTACTGTTTTCGAGCTATAAGGGGTCGAAGGGGCCAAAACTGCAAACTTGCAGATTACGTGAAATTGTTATTTTTCGTCGGATTTTGATGGGATTTTTTTCTTAGTATTCCACTTGATATAAGCTTTCTGTAGAATGTCAATGGATTTGGTGTAGCTCTAACCGTTTTTGAGCTATAAGGGGTCAAAGAGGAACCATAAGGAGTCATAAGTGCTGCGGTCGTATCATGCTGCACTCGGCATAGCCCTTTATTAAAAATTGACAAAATATCCTTGTAAGCACTCTAGAAAATTTATTTCTCATTGGATTTGCACAATATTTACACAGTAGCTTTAGTTTAAGGATGCCTCAAGTGAGTCCTTATCGAATTTTTTTTGTTATGCCCCTTTTTAGCTCACCTGACCCGAAGGGTCAGAGTGAGCTATTGTCATCACTTGGCGTCCGGCCGTTAAACTTTTCACATATTCATCTTCTCCTCTGAAACCACTGAAGCAAATTCAACCAAACTTTACAGGAATGATGTATGGAAGGTCCTTTACAAAGATTGCTCATTTTGTTCTAATCCGATAAAAAACATGGCCGGAACTTAGGTTTAACATTGGACCCTATGGGAAAAATCACATTTTCATCTTCTGCTCTGAAAAGGCTGAAGCAAATTGAACCAAACTTTACAGGAGTGATGTACTTTACAGGAGTGATGTACTTTAGGTCTTTAACAAAGATGGCACATTTAGTTCCGATCAGACAAAAAACATGGCCGCCAGCACGGAACATGGTTTAACATAGGACCCTATGGGAAAATCACATTTTCATCTACTCCTCTGAAATAACAGAAGCAAATTCAATCAAACTTTACAGGAATGATTTTTGGAAGGTCCTTTACAAATATTGTTCATTTTGTTCGGATCCGATAAAAAACATGGCCGCAAGCGCGGAACTTAAGTTTAACATTGAACCCTATGGGAAAAATCATATTTTCATCTTCTGCTCTGAAACGGCTGAAGCCAATTGAACCGAACTTTACAGGAGTGATGTACTTATGGTCCTTAACAAAGATGGCTCATTTCGTTCCGATCCGACAAAAAACATGGCCGCCAGCACGAAACATGGTTTAACATAGAACCCTATGGGAAAATCACATTTTCATATACTCCTCTGAAATGACTGAAGTAAATTCAACCAAACTTTACAGGAATGATGAATGGAAAGTCCTTTACAACGATTGCTCATTTTGTTCTGATCCAATTAAAAACATTGCCGCCAGTGTGAAACTTAGGTTTACCATTGGACCCTATGGGAAAAATCACATTTTCATCTTTTCCTTTGAAACTGCAGAAGCAAATTCAACCAAACTTTACAGGAGGGATGAACAGAAGGTCCTTAACAAAGATTGCTCATTTCGTTACAATCCGTTAGAAAACATGGCTGCCAGCACGGAACATAGTTTATCATTGGACCCTATGGGAAAATCACATTTTCATCTACTCTTCTGAAACCACTGAAGCAAATTCAACCTAACTATACAGGAATGATGACTGAAGGTACTTTACAAAAATTGCACATTTCATTTCAATCCGACAAAAAACATTGCCTCAAGTGCAGAACATAATATAACATCAGAGCCCAGTATGAGAAAACCATCCTTTTCATCATCTTCTCTCAAAACAATTAAAGCAAATTATACTAAATGTATAGAAGGTCCTTTGCAAAAATTACCAATTTAAATAGGATCAGACAAAACACACGGGTGCCAATTGAGAACATACCTAAACACCCTTCCCCATTGGTAAAAAACATGATCATTTTTGGTCAGTCATGCATGGCATAGAAGCGTTTTGTGAGGTATGCGATACAGGCTCAGTCTCTGAGCCTCTAGTTAACTTTTAAAATTGACTAAATATTCTTTTAAGTGCTCTAGATAATTTATTTCTCATTTGAATTTGATAATATTTACCCAGAAGTTAGTTCTAGAATGTCTCAAGCGAGTTGGAAGATGAGTCGTATTTGAGTATTCATGTAGGTGTTATTCCCCATTTTAACTTTGAAAATTGACAAAATATCCTTGTAAGCACTCTAGAAAATTTATTTCTCATTGGATTTGAATAATATTTACACAAAAGCTTTAGTTCTGGAATGTCTCAAGCGAGTTAAAAGATGAGTCCTATTTGAGTATTTTTTGTAGGAAATATGCCCCTTTTTGTGCCCGCCGCAACGCAGAGCGGGACATACAAATGCCGGGCGTCCGTGCGTCCGTCTGTCCGTCACACTTTCTTGTAAGCGCTCTCATGCCTACAAATTATAACGGATTTTCATGAAATTTATACCAAATGTTTATATCACTAATCACTAATACGAAAATCAGCCTTAGTCGATACTTTTTGACGGAGTTATGGGACTTCGACCGAAATCATGACTCTTGTTTTATCCAAAAATTGACCTTGTAACGCTCTCATGCCTACAAATTTTGACAAATTTTCATGAAATTTATATCAATTGTTTATACTACTAATACCTTGGTCAAGTTCGAAAATCAGCCTTGGTCGATACTTTTTGACAGAGTCAAGGGACTTTCACCAAAATAATGACAAGGTTTTAGCCAAAAATTTACCTTGTAAGCACTCTCATGGCAATAAATTTTGACGGATTCTCATGAAATTTATACCAAATTATCACTAATACCTTGGTCAAGTTCAAAAATCAGCCTTAGTCGATACTTTTTGATGGAGTTATGGGACTTTGATCAAAATAACAACACCATTTTAGCCGAAAATTGACCTTGTAAGCACTCTCATGCCTACAAATTATGACAGATTCTCATGAAATTTATACCAAATGTTAATAGCACTCACTAATACCTTGGTCAAGTTAGAACATCTGCCATGGTCGATCCTTTTTGTATCCCCACATATTTAATTTTGGAACTGCCCTGAATGTTTGAAAATATGGCAGTTTCATATAGAGTATACTAGTATATTGCATGAGCGGCGGGGGACCCAGGAATTCTATTCTTGTTAACTTTGAAAATTTACCAAATGTTCTTGTAAGCGCTTTTAAAATATATTTCTCATTGGATTTGGATAATATTTACACAGTAGCTTTACATCTAGGATACCTCAACTGAGTTTGAAGATGAGTCCTGGTCAAATACTTTTGTAGGAGTTATGCCCCTTTTTAACTTGTAGGGTTTCAAATTGCTGGAGTCGATGAAAAATGACTACGCGTAGCCCTTGTTGTTGGAGTTTCACCCCTTTGTAACTTACAAATTTGTTAAATTGTCCTTGTAATTTTGCTTTATCATTTGTTTCTAATCAAATTTATTTGATATATATTAATCAGCTTTAACCAATTAATGAGGAGTTATGTCCCCCAATAACTAAGAAAAATATCAAAATGTCCTTATAAGCACTCAAGTATAGATATTAATCATCTGATTAAGTTATTTTTATTCAGTAGATTTGATTTATTGTGGATAACCTCTGACTTATTCCATATTTGAATTTCAATTCTATAAACTAGTTTCCAAAACCTGGAGGTTAATTTATACATACTTCAGACAATTTAAAAAGAGCTCACCATCTCAGCAGACCTACCAAAAATCTATCAAAGTGATTAAATAACTTCAAAGTGATTAGTTGATTTATACAGAAATGAAACTTGGCAATACAAATGAGTGATAGCTGGGGATGGTAGAAAATCGTTTTGGCTTTATTTCTTATTCTGAATAGATATATGCTAATTAATAAATAGTAGAAAGTAATTAGTGTAAAGTGGTTTTATTTCATTCTGGCTTGATCAGACTAAAATATAAAATAAAAAAAAAGAATAACTGAAAAATTCTGTTTTTGAATTACGGAAAAGTTCTGGTGGAATATTTAGTGAGCCTTCACAAAAATGGTTCTCCAATATCCATATTTTCAGGATAGTACAAAGTTTTTGATAATAAGCAAAGAAATGCAAAAAAATGTTTCTCCAGGTTCTGTAAAAATAAGATAAGTAAAATCTATTTTATGAAATGTTTTATAATTCATAAAAAAAAATCTTTGATACCACCACCAACTTTTCTCATCATTTTTTATCCCTTTGAAC